>PVJN01017935.1:0-39779 GCA_004026805.1 Lasiurus borealis
CTCTCTCTCTCTCTCTCTCTCTCTCTCTCTCTCTCTCTCCCTCTCTTGTCTCTCCTCATCTGGTCGCACCTGTGGCCAAGGCATCAAACCCGAGCACTGCCAGGAGTACAAAGAAAGGACAGAATGCTTCCTCCTGGCAGGAAGACAGGACTCAGAAAGAAAGGCCCCAACTCCGTCCTCTACCTCTGACCTCCAGATCCACCGCCATCTGCCAGCACTGCTGTCAAACCCTCCGTGAGCAATACTGCCGGTGGCCCAAAGGCAGGGGAGCAGGCTGATGCTCCATCCCACGCCAGGGGAGGAAGACAGGAGCACGGGGGGGGGGGGGGGGAGCAAAGCCAAGCAGAGGGAGCCTGTTAGCAGGAACTGGTGACACTGAGTCTGGAGAGGACCCAGATTCCCAGGACAAAGCAACTCAGCCTCCAAGGGGCCTCTCAGTTGGTTGGGTGTCCTCCTGTGAACCAAGTAGTTTGCCAGATCGATTCCCAGTCAGGGCACATGCCAGAGTTGCAGGCTTGATTCCCAGGAGGGGGCATGCATGAGGCAGTGATTAATGTTTCTCTCTTCTTTCCTCTCTCTCTAAAATCAATAAAAACAAAATACAAAGTGAAGTAGAAAGGTTTGGCCTGCTATGGCTGGTTATGTAGGGGCTGGCACGTTCTGTTGCATTTAATCTTACCACCCCCCATAGATAAGATTATTGCTGCAACTGAAGGAACTGCAGTGCAGAGAAGGTGAATGTCCTGCCCCAGGGCTCACAGCCTGATGCCAACTCCCAGTCCAGAGTCCATTCCTTCTACCCTCTTACCTTTTTCACGAGCTAACTCCCTCTCATGTACCTCAAGGACTAAGAAATAAAGGCAGCCCAGTGCTTCCACAACCATTCTTTTCCAGAACACCACATTCACGATTAGCTAAATGATTTGGAAAAAACTAAAGTTAGACCGTCAGACCACACCACATTCAGAATAAGTTACAAGTGAATTAAACAATTAAATGCGAAAGGGAGAATGTAAAACTTTGAGGGAAAATACAGGCATGTGCCCCCAATCTGAAGGATAGGAAGACCACTTTAAATAAGATTTGACAATCACACAAAGGTTGACTGTGTTCGTTCTTTTAAAAAGAGGTTTTGTATTGTAAAAGACACTGTGAACAATATTGAAAGCCAACTGGAAAACATCTGTAATCTATGCGACCAGAGGTAACATCCTTCAAATGTGAAGAGTGCCTCTCAATCAACAAAAAAAGTCTAGTAACTCAAAGAATATATGGACAAGGGACTTGAACAAGCAACTTATGAAAAAGTACTTATATACAACAAATAAAAGGGAAGGCAAAAACCTTCACAAATATTCAAAATTTTATTTAAAACTATGAGACATTTATCAACCTCTGGATTCGCAAAGATTAAATACCCACTGTCATCAAGAGTTTGAAGAACTAGGAACTCCTACAGAATTGATGAGAAAAGATGTTGCTGTAACTCTCTATTGAGAAATTTGCCAAACGTTATCAAATTCCCAAGAACACGTTACTTTAGACCCATAAGTCTGCTCTATTGAAATACATAGATATGGATTCAAGGTTACTCATCACCACATTGTTTGAAAGAGCAAAAAAATAAATAAATAAAAAGCATTCTAAATGTCCTACACTTGGGTACTGAGTCACTTATAATACATCCAGGTAATGGAGTACAATACAGCCAATAAAAAGAATGGCATAGATCAATATGAAAAACTAGGGAAAGGTTTTCAAAAAAACTGTAGATATAGATATGATCCCTTATAAGAATATGTGTGTATGTGAGTGTGTGTGCATGTGTGTGTTTATGAATGTGTATGTCTGAGTGTGTGCGTATGAGTGTGAGTGTATGAGTGTGTGTGATTGTATGTGTGAATGTGAGTCTGAGTGTGTGAGTGTGTATGAGTGTGTGGGTATAAATGTATGTGAGTGTTTTTGTGTGTTAGTGTGTATGTGAGTGTGTGTATTTATATGCACAGGAAGAGGACTGGAAGCATAGGCACATAAACGGGCCATAGTGGGGCATTGTGGAGGAAGTGACAGAAGACCCACTTACCCTTCAGGCATTTTCCAACTACGTACTTACATTTGCACAATGAGTGCGTGTTATTTCTATATTCATAGAAGAGGATTTATTTCTATAACAAAGAAAAGTATGCAGCAACCATCATTTGGAATAGAACAATTCTGAACATGAAAAGCGGTTTCCCACCTCCACACCACTGTGCCCAGCACCTGCTCTGACCACTGAGCAGCCTTCCCTCAGCGCTGGGACTCTGAGACACTTTTCTCTCAAAGGGAAGCCATGTGGCACACACCTACTTCTAATTAAATTAAACCTGACCATGTTTGGGATTGTCTAGGAACCATGACACATTTTGAACCAAAGCTAAAACAGCTTGCCATCTATGTATCGAATGCTTACATCATCCTTTTTGCTTTTAAGCCTCTATCTCTCCCATCGTTATAATAGTTCTATTAAAGATAACCATGTCTATTTTACTGAAGAAGCCCAACTGCCTCTTTATGGCTAAGTGGCAGAGCTGGGATTTGAAACCAAATCTCTTGGGCAGAATAACCCAAGAGAAGACTGTCCATTCGAACACTGACCCTGAAGATGACCAAAGGTAGCCCAGGCCACTGGCCAACCAGATTTAAATATACTGTGCAAACAGCCCTTACCCAGAGTACTACTGAAATCCAGAATACACAATAACAACTGTACGGTGCCGTGTGAGTTCTGGAGACCACTTCGTAACGTATATGATTGTCTAGCTACTATACTGTACACCTGAAACTAATACAAATGTAAACTAGTAGTAAATTTAAACTGTGATTGAAAGATAAAATAAAGAAGCATACACAGTAAATAATCTCTTCGGAGGAAATTGTAAGATCCTAACGGTGTAAGCTGAGAGGAAACGTTCATCTCATACAAACCTCTTCTTTGCCAAGTCCAGATACGAGAGGCTGCAGAGAGAGACCTGAGGAGGACACCCCTAAACACGCCTTAGCTCAGTCTGTGGAATGAACTGCACTGTCATGGCTGAGCCTGTGGCGATAGAAAATTCTGTGTATTTCTTTCAGGTTAAGATTACTCCCTCAAACACAAGCACCTGCTCATTTTGCCTGAAGCCTACCCAGCACTCGCAACCCAAGAATTGACTTGAATTCAGTTGAATGGAGTGGGTTATACATGCCATCGGGCAGAAGACCTGGGCCAGGAGAGCAGGTTCCCTGGTCTGCCCCACTCCAGCCTCCCTGGGTGTGTTGCTGGGGTGCAGAGATCTCAGGGGCCCCAGCTGATCCCAACCAGAACCCTTCCAAACCTCTGCCTACCAGGGAGACACAGACAGTTAAGGGATTCAGATAAGAGAAGCAGCATCACTACCTATAAATCTTAACAAGTGCGCTCAGCTGTCACAGAAACCAAAATAATGTGGCCCACACAATTAGGGCTTTGTTTTTCTCACACAGTGAGTCTAGAAAATAAACAGCTGCCGGCACTGAGCCAAAGGCTTTAGGTTGTCAAGCTGACGGCTCTGCAATTCTCTTTTCCTCCTGGTGTCTCCGTGGTCCCAGGTGACAGCTCCAGCTCCAGCATGGTGTCCCTGTTCCAGTCAGCAGGAAGGAGCAAGGAAAAGGGCATCAGAAGTCAGCCTGCTGAGGAGGCCAGATCTGAGAGGGACTCTCTTGGAAGCTTCAACCAACAGTGGCTTCTTCCATCTCGTTGGCCAGACCTGTGTCACATGGTTACTCATTCTGCAAGGATGGCTGGGAAATGGAGCATTTCAGCTAGACAAATCATGCAACAAATCCAGGATTTTTGAGTGAGGGATAAGGGAAGAACTGGTTCTAGGCAAGCAACTAGCTGAGTCTGGATTATGAGATAACTCATGGGAATGAACATTGTTAATTCCTCGGCGTACTAGGACAGAATGGGTGGCACATAAACTCAGAAAGTTTGGGCATTGAGGGCAATGGGCCCAATGCTTGCATTGGATGGAATTTCTACCAGAGTCCTCCGACACATGGAAGTCTTGTACTTACTGTCTCCTCACATGGCATCAAGGTGCAAATGGGGTGAATATCAGAGCTGGCGAGAAAGGGCAAGAACAGGCAGGAGATGCTGGCCAGGAGCAGTTCCACGGCTTGAGCTCTGCCTGGCCGGGGCCTGTTTTGAAGAGTTGGAAACGTGGCTCCACTGGACCCAGGAGGGGGTTAAGTAAAGTAAGGATGTACTAGACTCTCTGTGTGCCCAAGAGTAAGGATGCCCAGCCATGGCAAGATGGCACAGAGCAATGGCCCTCACAGCAGAGGATGATGGGTCCTTGCAACTTGCAGCTTGGTGCTTCCCAAAGGAGAACATACACTTTGACCTTGACATCAGCATCCTCACGCTGAGAAGCACTTGTGCGCCTGATGATTACTGGGATTTCCCCAACCGAGTCTGCAGGACCAGTCCCCACCCTGTTGGAAAACTCTCACCCTCTCCCCCGACCACCACCACCTCCCAGTGAGCCAGCTTCCCAAACAGGGTTGGTCTTTTAGCTTCTGCTGCATGAATAACCTTGACCAATTTTGTGTCCCAACTTGGATGTGACCTGAAGCATCCCCCGCAGGGTCTGCTGCTTCAGGCTCCAGATGGAGACGTGCAAGGGGCCCACAAAGGGGCGGCTGCGGCACTCAGCTCATGCCGCGCCCCGCACCGTCTGTGTGCAGGGAAGAGGCGCCAGGCCCACGGCAGAGCCACATGGAGGGAAGCCAGGTGCCCATCTCCGCTGACAAACACGCTGAGGGACGCTCCCCTGGGGGCCGGATGGGCTGCCCACACTGGCCGCTCTCCTGCTCACCAAGCCCCGGAGAGCCTGTTTCCCTTCCCAATTGCATCATCGCCTGCCTTCCCGAGGGGAACTGAGACATGTGGGCACCGCAGGCCGACTGGTTACTTGGCACCTCTTCATGCCGATGTTCTCTGAATATCTGTCAGCGTTAATTTAGAGAGAGGCAGCGAACTGCCTGAGCAAGGACCTGGTGGCACAGGCTGCCCCTCTCCTCATCTCCCCTGCCCCCCTCCAGCTCGTTCCAGCTCCAGCCCAAGCCCATGTCCCCAGCACAACCCGCAGTCGTCCTGACCCCTCTCCTCCTTAAAAGGCGGCTTCAGAGGCTATTTCTTCTTATCTGAGATCACCTCTTGGCCTCACTATCTACTCTAGATGTCCTATCCAAGTGTCCCTTCCCGCCCCTCAGAGCTTCGCCCAGAGACAAACATTCTGGAAAATGCAGGTTTTCTGCCTTCACGTTTTGTTCCTGGGGGTGCTTCATGCCCCGGAGTCACTTGGCATCTCAGCTCTGCTGCTTGTCGTGGATGCAGCTCTGAGGAAGCAGCAAGTTCCCAGGCAGCGAGCCTGGGCGCACCGTGGGGATAGAGCCCGGCCTGCCACAGGCTGCTGGGAGGACCTGGGCAAGCAACTCCACCCCTGCTCAGTGTGATGTGCAGTGTTAGTGCTCACCTTCCAGGCCCGTCCTGAGGGTAAGATGAGAGGGTGCGTGGACGGTGTTTTGGCGGGGCTGGACACCCAACACAGCACTACTGGTGTTTAGCATTAGTATTACGATTAGCGCTGGTGCACGGTGTCTCCCAAACATTCCCCAGTGACTCAAACCTGCCCCTGAAAATGTGTGAGTGGAGTGGGATTAATGATACAATATAAATGCTGTTCTGCCCAGTGTCCATGATTAGGTCCCCAAAACTGGGAAGGAGGCCTTTCTCCGAGCACCTGCACTGCCCCTTCTCAGGCTGGCATACAAGGCTCCACACAACCTCATGCCTGCCAACAACCGCTCCAGCCTCAGTGCCCACCCCACCCCACCCCCAGGAGATCAACTCTGCAGCCCCGGGTGCCAGAGCCTCACATATGCATTCTCGCCTCTGACCTTCTGTGCATACAGCCCTCATGCTCTTCTTTGAAACCGTGAAAATTCAAAAACTCTTTAAAAACCATCCCCACAGCACCTCTCCAGTGCCCTCCCTGATTGCCACAAACACAGCCAGAGCCTTCTGTGACCCCAGCACCTTTAGGGGCCTGGGTTTTCCCTGACACCTCCTTTACAGAGTGACCGGCTCTGCCCAGACAGCGGAAGTCTAGTGGGGTACATCCTCAGCTCCCCATGCCTGACGTGTAGGAGGTGCGTTGCTCACGTTTGCTGAGTGAGAGTAAGTATGAGAGACACAGCCCCTTCAATCCTGTACACAGGCCCACACACAGCCTCCTGGTGAAGATCTGCTGCAACTGCAGATGAGCCGATGCAATTGTGTCGAAAAATTCAGTAATTCCAGGATCCTGATTTTCAGGTAATAGCTCATCCTTTTACTCTGATGGTGAAAATCTTGGCAACCTGTTGGCTTCTGTGGTGCTTAACAGCTTACAGGGCACTTGGAAATGGAGAGGCAACCAGGGTTCTCTTCTTTCCTTAAGAGTTGCTTCCCAGGACTTTTACCTTCCCACCCAGAAGATCTTTCACAAAGAGCTTTCTGGAATCAGCCCGTCAAATTCTACTAACAACTACAATGTCCTCTCCCATCTCATCTCTCTGAGGTGACCCATGCCCAGGACTTCAGCATCCTTCCTATTGGCTTGGATCCCAGTCCTCTTACCATCTCACCACGCTGGGCACCAACCTTGGGACCTTCTGTGAGGGATGCCAACAATGACGAGGAGATTGCAGACAGGAGGCTCCTGTCCAGGAGAACTTGCTCCAGTTGGGTGTTTCGGGATTCCAGAGTACAGTTCTATATTGCCTAACTGTGGAAGGGAAAATGTGTCCCTCAAAATTCATATGGTAAGGCCCTAACTCCCAGTACTTCAGATTGTGACTGTATTTGGACCAAGGGCCTTTAAAGAGGTGACTAAGTTAAAATAAGGTCATTAGCAGTGTGAGGGGAGGGGAGCCTAATCAATCTGATTGTTGTTCTTATAAGAAGAGGGAATTTGGACACAAAAATAGACACCAGAAGTGTGTGAAGAGAGGAAAGACCATGTGAGCACACTGCAAGAAGGTGGCCGTCTGCAAGCCAAGGGGAGAGGCCTCAGGAGAAACCAAGCCTGCCCACTCCTTGGTCTTAGACTTCTATCTTCCAGAACTGTGAGAAAATAAATTTGTATTGTTCAAGCCAAGCCACCCAGTCTGCAGTATTTTGTCATGGCAGCCACACAAACTAATTCTCTAACTACACTCTAACTATAGCTCATTTATATTGTCCACACAGTCCCAGTTTCTCTGGTCAAGACTTAAGTGACGAGATACTTTCTGGGATAAATCTCAGAGCCAGGTCTGCTCTCTTCCTGAACCTCCAAAGAATGGCACACAGCCCCACCATCATATCCATCCCATAGTGTCCTTCTCTTTAAGAAACAGTGATTTTGCCTTGGCCAGTTTTGCTCAGTGGATAGAGCGTCAGCATGATGACTGATGGGTCCTGGGTTCGATTCCAGTCAAGGGCACACACCCAGGTTGCAGACTCAATCCCCAGGAGGGAGTGTGCAGGAAGCAGACAATTAATGATTCTCACCACTGATGTTTCTATCTCTCTCTCACTCTTCCTTCCTCTCTGAAATCAATAAAAATATTTTTAAAATAGAAGGGAGGGAAGGAGGGAGAGAGAGAAGGAAGGAGGGAAGGAGGGAGGGAGGGAGGGAGGGAGGGAGGAAGAAAGAAAGAAACAGCCCTAGCCGGCTTGGCTCAGTGGATGTAGCATCAGCCTGTGGACTGATGCTCTGAAATCAATAAAGAAATGTATTTAAAATAAAGAAATATTTTTTAAAAAGAAAGGAAGGAAGGAAGGAAGGAAGATTTCTGTTAAAAGGAAAGTGATACAGGCCAGAATTTTCTGAATTCAGATGTTTGTTTTTGATGAGACATAAAAGGGAAGCAAGATGATCAAGTCCCAAAGCAACAAGAGTCACTCGTCCCTAACCTATCACACCTGTTCCTGCCCCTCCCGTGAAGTAACAGAGAGCAGAGGCCCCACAGTCATCAGGCATGTCCTCCCTCCTCACAAATGACCTCGGGCTCCTTCAGAGGCTGTGGGACACAGCCTTCCTTCTTGGATTTCCTCCTCTGCCTTTGCTTTGCCCTTCAGACCTGATGCACAGCAATTATTTTCCTAGGAAACAACTTACACCCAAACTTCCCTAAATGATAGTCAATAAAGTACCCTCTCTTATTCAATGTAGTTCCAGAAGCCTCTATACCGCCTTGCACCATCATCACTCAAGGTTTATCCTAGTCCTAAAGAAAGAAATTGAATGTTACAAAACCAATCCCCTTTTAAAATGACTTGAGCACCATGGTCTGACCCTCCAGAGGTCTAATATTTCCGGGGAGACGAGCTGGGGTCATGGAGTATCCCTAAGGAGAAAGCACCGCTGAGAGGTCTCAAACCACCAAAGGAAATGCGGAGTGCTACTTCCGTCAGCCTGAGCATCCCAGAGCCCGAGGCAAGGTGCAGGTCCCCGGGGGCTGAATGCAGAGTGAGTCGGATCTGATCTAACTGCCTTACCAGCAACAAGGGCTAAGCCTGAGAAAGCCTCTGGTACCTGCCAAACCTGAGAGCAAAATGAGAACTGAAACAGGAGCCAGGCTGGAAAACAAGCGAAATGGAACAAGAGGGAGGCAGAGGGTGGTACATGAGAAGGTCCAGAGGGTCTGGCAGACATGCGGTCAGGCTTCTCGTGGCCATTTCCCTATACATGACCCCTCTGCGCCCCCCAGCCAGCAGAGCTGTGCATCTCCAGGTCAGAGAGGGAAGCAGGAAAGCGGGGCGCGGTCATCCATCAGTGCCTCCTCTCAGCCGCCTGCACAGAGGCGCGAGCTTTGACGTCCCCCTCCAAGCCACGCGGTCTGTCTTGTCAGGACCTCAGCTCCTTCCACAATTTATTCCATCCTGTGACTGATTGGAACAAGCCTTTAAAAAGGTGTTTTTCAAAGCCATGATGGTACAGCAGTCACTCTGTCTGGCCCCTGACAGCTCCAAACAAGTTACAGGCCCAGAAATTACATGGAACAGCTATCCATCAAGGGTCTCCACGGTCCACCAGCTGCTGGTGAGATACAGTTCAGTGGGGCATACAGACCACCAATGGCCGGCCGTGGCTGGAAGGGCTTCAGCTTTCATCACTAGCATCAGTGGCAGAGACAGGCATCAAACTCAGAAATGACAGCTTCCAGAAACAATCAGATGCACCATGGAGCAGTCCCTTCTACCTTCCATAGCAGGCATTCTGAAGCTGACTCCAAAAGACCCTTGGGCAATTAGCTTGGGATACCACTGTGTTCCTTTTCACTATACAGTATTTCATATTCTATTGTTCAAGACTCTCGCTGCTGCTGCTGGTTTACCTCACCCACCCCACTGATATTCAGCTTGCCCAGGGGACTTGGGGTGCTTCTCCCTGGGAGATTAGACATCCCCATCCCAGTAGGAAGAGGCGTGGCCTTGTGATCTCTGGCATCTTTCCTAAGAGATGATACATCTCCATCCTACTGCACTCAGGAGTGGCAATGTGACTGGCGTTGGCCCATTAAACATGGACACAGCCATGTGTCATGTCCAGGTTAAGCTTAAGACCCAGCTCATGGTTATCCATGTCAGCCTTTTCTCTGGGTCCCAGACCTCCTGTTTCCCAGGTAGAAGCTGTTCCACCGGCCTGAGGAACAGATTAAAGCTCATGTAGTACAGAGCCACAGCCAACCCCTGATGGATTTGGAACATGGATCAAAAGAATTGTTGTAGTTGCAGTTCATTGAGATTTGGAAGTCATTTATTTTGGGGGATCGTTTATTATTGAAGGACAACTTAGCATATCCTAACTAAAATACCTTCTTTCCTTTTATCTTTTCCCTCCATTATAATATATTAAGCATTTACTATGAACTGAGGACCTTGTGTGAATTGAGCACCTAGTATGTGCCAGACATTGGGTTGAGCAGGAAGTGAAAATAAGAGATGTGCATGATGGGGAGAAGATGATGTTACACAGATACATTATGATACACTGTGGCAGGAGTCTGGAATATGATTCATCAGAAGCTTGAGGAGGGAGCCTGTATCTCTATGTCCCCTACAGGAGGAGAGAGAGCACTTTATAGAGACACTAGGCATATGTAATGCTCCTCAGATTAATATGAGCCACTAAATGACTTTGACATAGGAATTGAATTTGAGAGGAAAGCTGGGTTTTCCTGGCAGGAAAAAAAAAATGCCATTCCAACAGCAGAAAATAGGGAAAGGACATTTCCAGCAGAGAAAATGGCACCTGCAATGTAACATGAGCATATCTCTGTTATGCAGAGAGGATGGTGCTTATGATGAAAAGATGAGGAATCAGATAAAATGAATCTAGAAAGATCCACTGGGCTCAGATTAGCAAGAACCTGGAAAACTAGGACTTGGCCTTGAGGTTGTGAAGGAACACAAGCAGGCTTTTCCAGAGGGAGCGCAGCAGCCTTCCTGTGGTGGGAGGCAGTGTGGAGCAGGGAGTGGCTGGGTTTGGGAGTCAGAAAGAATGAAGTTCACTGAGGCTAAAAGGAAATGAGAACATTGAGCACAGCAGCTCTCCAATGGATGAAGGGGGAAGCACATACTTCATCTTAGGTCAGCTTCCTCGGGAAACAGACTCAAAAGAGATTTGCACGCGCGAGTTCTAACGAGAACACCCTTGGGACCAGCACCATAAGGGACAAAGAAAGCAGGATGCAGAGGAGAAGTCATGCTGCTATGCCATCACCACGGAGGCCTCAGCAGAGCATCCGGGGAGCTATCAACCTTGGAGGGCCCGTAAGGGCTGTCCTGAGTTGAGGCAAAGGTACCAGACCCTTGTACCCTCACACCAAGCAATCTTATAAGTAGTTATTGGATATCGGCCATCACAGGAAAGAGGTGCGATCTTAGGCAAGGCACCTCCCTTCCACAGAGGGCAATTGTGGTGAAGGGGCTCAGCTGTGCGCTGTCAGCAGCAAATGCTCCCAGCTGCTGGGAATGAGTTCCCGGGTCCTGAAGGGGCAATCGGGAGGCAGATGCCAGCATCCACTACACACGGTCACAGGGGACAACCACTAACATTTATTGGGCACTCGCTGTGGGCCACGCATTGTGCTCAATAATTTAGTTGTATTCTATCATTATATCCTTGTGGTAGATTATTATAAATCAGAAAATTGAGGATCAGAGAAGTTACTGTGTCTATCCAAATGACAATGGAATTGGACTGACGTTCAACTTCAGCTGTGTCTGCCTCAGAAGTCTCCATTCTTCCCAGACACGTCAGTGTTTATTTGGAAAGACCTGAACATCTCAGTACAAAGGCAGGGCAGACTGATCAAAGGGATGGTCCATGAGATTCTCACTGGGGAAGGCTCCTAAAGCCTGCCATGGCTTCTCAAACACATCTGAGGTCTGAGCAGCAGGACTTTGAAATTCAACTCATTCTCTGCATCAGGAAACTCCACTCCCCAATCTCTACAGCTTCCCTTCTTGCCCTCTTCTCGGCCCTAAGGCTAAGCTTGGCTTAAAGGAAGCAAGAGTGTGGCTAAATGAAGAGTGGCCAATAGTTAATCTGAGATTTGGGGAGCAATACTCAACAGTAAACATAAGCATCATGCATGAATACTGACTACATGCCACAAGCCATGACATGCATCACTACTGCATGAGTACTGACCACATGCCACAACCCATGACATGCATCACTTCCGCATGAGCATTGACCATGTGCCAGGCCCTAAGACATGCATCACTACTGCATGAGTACTGACCACATGCCAGGCTCTATCACATGGATGACCACTGTTATTACTCCCACATTAAGAAACTTGAGTCTCTTGCCTGATATCATACAACTTGTCTGAAGCCAATGCAGAATTTCGCTTTTTCCTATTGGACCCCCATCAATGGAGAATTAAATAAAACTAAATGTACTGTCCACATACATACATTTCAAGTACACACATGGCTAGTGACTATAGTGGCTACCATATTGGGTAGGTCAGATATAGAACATTTCTGTCTTTGCAAAATATTTCATTGGACAGTGTTGAAAAGAAGCTCTTTGGAGTTATCAACACTGCCTGAAGGACGATCCATATTTTCTCCATGCCCCTCACCCACTGCCCCACATCTTTTCACAGCAAAACCGGTGGCAAATAAATCTAAGGAGTCCAGCGTTGGGTGGGGCAGAGAGGGGAGGCATGGGGAAACATACATAATTAATCCAGAAGGGGGAAGAGGAAGCATTTTTGTGCCTATTTATTTTCACTTGATAAACAAGGAAAGCTAATGACTCTGTAGTTCCAGAAAAGTCCACAGGGGAATTGGAATCTCTTATCTGCACTCCCCACAGAGCAGAGGGCCTGTGCTCTGAATCCAGACTGAGATCAAAGAGGGTCTGTGCATGTCATTAGCAGATTTCCTCCCAGTTCCTCCTGATTTCTAGCCCGCTCACATTTCAGAGGCTGGCCTACATTAGCCTGCCAATAGAGAGCGAGGCTTTACCCCACAATCATACTAATAAAGAGCAGCAAAGTAGCTGCAGCCAGATGTCCAGGTCCCTGTCCAGTCCCTTCTCCCAAACACAAATGTGGGATGTGCAGCACAGAACCGCAGGGCCTCGGAGGTTCTCCGGCCCCACTTTCCCTCTATCAAATCATGCTAAGCCATGTGTGTCTCTGCTAGTAAATCCAAATGCACTTAAATGTCTTACAGGGTGTGTGTGTGGATGGGCACTGGGGCACCAGGGACCTCCCAAGGAAACAGCCCTATTTTCAGGTGCCTACGGATGTCACAGCAGTGGCACATTGCTCACATCGCACCCAATGTGCCTCCGGTAACCACTGCCCGTTTCTCTCTCTCACTGGGGACCCAGCCAGCCAGTCCAGGTCCATGTGACATTCAATTTGAAGACAAGCCCCTTGAGCTTTCCCTTTTCCCTTTAGACAGTTTCCAGGGCTCTCTCTTGTCCTCACAAAGGCCTTCTGGAAGCTTCTCTGCTCTGGCTGCCTCCTCCCTCTGGGTGCCAATCTCCTCCTGAGCGGGGAATAGCCAAGCCTGAGCCCCAGCCTGCAGATGGCGGGAACAAGCCTCTATACCATCAGGACCCACCATGGAAGGCACTGGAAGATCCCGCTGGAAGCTGCCACGGAGCTCGACTCCAGCAGCCTTAGACCAGCTCCCACCACTCCTGGATTTCTCCCCGGCCACTCATCATAAAGGCCAGGGTGGAAAGGAGCAACATTAATTACTTATAAATTGAAAGCTATTACCATAATAATGAAAAGATGAGTGAATGCAAAATCCCCTTCTTTCACAGTGGTATTTACAAAAGGAAGATTAATAAGGTAATTTTACCCCCCAAATCTACCAGGAGCCCAGCAGATGCAGCAGACAGCAGGGAGGCAGAGGGAGGGCGAGGCGTCTGGATTCCCCTCCCGCTCTCAGGAGTGTTCCCTGGCAGTGGAGGGCCAGGTGTCGGAACAAGTACACCGAGGGCACCACCTGGCCTGTTGGTCCCTGGGCACGATACCAGGGCCTCCCATCACAAAGACCAGGCCGGGAAAGGCAGACCCTGGGACTTGGCACACCACCCCAACCTCGGGCCCCCTCACCCCTGCCACCTCCTGGGTGCCACCTCCCTGTGAATCAGCAGGGAGGATCCAGGGTACATGTTTGTGTGAAGGATTAGCCTCTCCCGGTACCAGCAGGGAGACAGCTTTCATCCTTTACTCCCCATTTTACGAAGGATGAACCTGGGGCTCACAGGACGTGGGGGGGGGGGGACGTGCCCCGCCTCACTGGCTAGAAGAGGGAGGCTGCGATTCAGGCCAGGCTTGGTGAGCTGTCCCCTACCCCAGGGACACGGATGGCCCGCCCACCACATCATCCTGAGATCTGCCTCTGCTCTGCTGAACCTCCCTCCAGAGTTCAGGGACCCTGGCTTGGAACCGCAGCTCATTAGAGCCGGAAGGGCCAGACAGGTCCTCAGTCTGGCCCACTCACTGTGCCACCACTGACAAACATCGCTGTGAGAACATGATAAACAGCGGCCGGGTTTCTCCACACTCCTGGTCCCACCTGTGTCCCTGCCCTCTGCCAGGGCCACTCCACGCCGAGCACCCCCGCAGCCGCAATTCTGAACCATCTGGAAAGAAAGTCTTATCCCCAGTTTGGAGAGAAGGACCCTGGTTCTGCTAGGTGAGCAAGCCATTTAACCTCTGAGCCTCCTTTTCCTCTCTGTAAAATGGGCAGGTGGCAGGGCTACCTCAGAGAGAGGGAGGGAGGATTAGAGGAGATCATGTCGGCCAGGGCCTGAGAGTCACTGGCAGTGTTTGCAGGTTCTAGGGTCTCTACTGTAACCACTCAGCCGGGCCCTGACAGCGCGAAAGCACGCACCATGGGCAAAACGTGGCTGTGCGCCAATAAAACCTAATACACAAAAATGGGCAATGGGCGGGATCTGGCCTGCAGCCAGCCTCTGAGGTAGGCAACGTACGCAGCACACACTAAATCTCAATGAATAATAGCTACTCACAATAATTACGCTCAGCATTACTTTTATTACCCTAGTTCCAGTATTATTGTTCAAGGTCATCCAGCTCTAAGAGGCATGCAGATCCAATGCCATAGCCAAAGAAGAAGGTGAAGAGGAAGGAGAGAGAGAGCTGGTCACGCATCAGCCCAGAACAGCCTCACCTGCAGCCCGAGGAGGCTCCGTGGGCTGTACAGGGCAGGGGGTGCTGGAAGAGATCCTGTAAGTGCAAGAGAAGAGACACACAAAGCTGCCACCAGCTCTACCCCGGCCCCCAGGGGCCTCGAAGGCTTTCACTATTTACAGACACGGAATAGCACTTTCTCTGTGCTCTTTGCAAATACAGTGGTACCTCGAGATACGAGTTTAATTCGTTCCGTAACCTTGGGGCGTGGGAAACTATGAGACGCTCGAGTCTTGGTAAACTGGTGGGTCGTGTGCAGCTGGCCGATCCGCGCGATTACTCCTATCTCAAATGTTGCTCATATTTCAAAGCAAAAATTGCTCGCTCAACAGCTCGTATCTCAAAAATCTCATATGTCAGGGCACTCGTATCTCGAGGTACCACTGTATTAAGAGAGGCCGATGAGAGCAAAGCGCCATTCTCTGGTGGCTGGACTGGGGCATCCAAATCCAGCCCTGAGGACCCTGGGAAGGGAGACCAGGATCCTGGGCATGGCCCTTGCTCCCTGGGGCCACACCGGAAACAGACTGTTCTGATGGGCTCCCTGTGAGCAGAAGACAGGAGGCAAAGAGAACGCCTGCCTCCAAAAAGAACCTCCCAGAAAATGGGCTCACCAACAACACTGGAGCTGTAGGCATGCTAGTGAGGTAGAGGCCTCGGTTATCTTTCTTCACTGACCTTGACTTTCTACATCAGGGGTCAGCAAACTGTTTCTAAAGCAGCAGACAGTAAATACTTCAGACTCTGCGAGCCATATGGTCTCTGAGGCAACTGTTCCACTCTATCATTGCAGCACAAAAGATACAGATGATACACAAAAGAGTGGGTGTGGCTGTGCTCCGATGTTTTTATTTACAAAAACCGGTGTTACGCAGGCTCTGCCAGGGCTGGATGTGGCCACCCGGCTGTCATGCTCTGGCCCCTATTTTACAAGACAAGAGTCCGGTCTGAGTCATACTTGCTCTTGCCTCTTTTACACTGAGGTGCTCCACACCCCACGCCCCTCTGTGGGAGGCGGGAAGAAATCCATGCACAAAAGCCAGAGGACTGAAGGTAACTGCCAAGGCTGATGCGTCCGCAGGTGCGCCCGGATGCCGAAGAAGCCCTATGATGAAGGGCCAAGAAGCTCATAACAGTTTAAGCAAACAGAATGTGGAGTTCACTGAACAAGGTTAACTGCTCTTCTGGGTCAAATTTCTCTCTTCCACACTCACAGCAGGCCGCCCAGTTGAGGGAAATTCCAGACAAGGCATATTTATTGAAAATGTACGTGGCATCATCATAACATAAAGGAGTAATCTCCGTGCTCATGTCTGGGAGCTGAGGATGGAAAAGTCTGGCCTGTACTGTAAATGTGGGCGGGGCACTACCTCTGGACAGCAGTTCCACACCAGTGTTCCCGCTCCTCTGTCCCCACATCCGCTGAGGGGCCAACCCCCCAGAACACAGGGAAATGGGGCCTAGAGAACTATCTACCGAAATGTTTCCTTTAGAGTCAGCAAAGGAAAAAATGACATTATTGTATTTTAGGCTATAACCTGTATTATAAATTGGAATGGGCCTCTTAGGTGGGTCACATGTTAGTTTATTTTTATATTTTCTCTCCCCAAAAAGGAGATTTTTTAAAAAGACCTCATATGTAATAATTAAATAAATGCCACCTAGCCCACACTATTCAATTTTGGTAGGAGGAATAACTCTTCTCCAATTTCTCATAAAGTTTTGTGGGGGTGTTGTGGGGATAAAAGAAAAGAAAAGAAGAGGAAAACTAATTTTATTTTTAAGAATTTCTGAAAACTAAGCAAAAATAAGTCCCCAAGATGAAATCATACAAGTATTACTCTATGATCACATTGACATAACATTTGAGAGATAAAATATTTAAAAGCTCAAACCCTCAAAAACTTTAAAATAACATATTCAACCATCGCATAAAAGAGGGAGTGAAATTACAGACTAATTAGAAAAATAGAACAGAAATAACTACCATTTCAGGATAAAGCCAAAGCTGTATTCAAATGAAAATGCATACCTTGAATTTTTCTATTGAGTTAGAATGAAAATAAATGAACTGGGCATTCAACTTATAAGTTTTAAAAAAGAAACAGTAATGAATTAATAAGCTAAAAGAAGTATCAAATGAATTAGAATAATCTTTAATGATAGGATTGATAAATGTAATATATGGTTAGCTTCAATAGCCTCTAATATGGATAAAGCTTTGGCAAAAGGGAAAAAGATAAACAGGCAAAATTAATCATTGGGAATGTGAATACGCCACATTCATTGACTCTTGCATTCAGCAAATATTCACTGAGCACTTAATAAGTGTCAGGAATTGTTGATACAACGATGAATTAGACGAAATCTTTGCTTTAGTTCACGGTAAAGGAGAAAAGAGAAGAAATTGCACTCACAGTATGTTATAGAAATATGCAAATTTTATTAGTGATGATTCTGTCAATAAAAGGCATTATTTTCTCAGGAAGAAGGGTTTCGCTAAATCACTAACCCTTATTTTAAAACTCAAATGTTTGTCAAAAATGTACCTCCCCAACCTGAGTGCCTGCCGTGATGGCTGCTTTGCAGGCTTTTTCTGGAAAACCTCAGGGAACTGATGATTCTGATGCTCCACAAATTCCACCACAGTCCAGAGAAGGGGAGACAAGCTTCCATGCGAGGCAGCTAGTAAAACCCTGTTACTAAGCTTGTCTGGAGCGTGACAAAACAGCTTCCCTCTGAGATATTAGGGCCAAAATCAATACTTTGGAAAAGTCGCCAGAACCTGTTTTTTAACTCATTTGGGTGGCCGGGGCCTTTGTTCCTTGCCCAACGCAAGGAAGCCTGAGTTCTGGGGCACAGACACTCTGCCCCCTATTCCAGTGGAGCCAGGGTCACCCTCCCTGGAACTCCGCTGGTTCCCTTCTTTTCCTTCCAGGTCACACGTGTCAACGTATCCATCCATTTATCCTGTCAACACTTTCTAATCAACTGTCCTCATGTGAGCCCTTGTCTCAGGGTCTGCTGCTAGGGAACCCATCCTAAGACGGCAGCGAACGTGCCACACCTGAGCGGAGACTATTTTTAGAATTTATTTATCTGACTTAACTCTGCATTCATATGTTTGGCCACATAAATATTAATGTGTCTGATAAGGGGGCACTTCCTCAGACTCCACCAAGGTAATTACATAACAATCACAGTATACGCATCAGATTACCTTCTTAAAATCTAATAAAATAAGAATTGCAAACACATTCCAACCAAAGGATTTCAGATAAGGGATTGTGAAACTGTATAAAATACTAGCAAATCAAGTCCAGTCCTGTATTAAAGGAATAATAAACCATAACCAACTGAAATTAATTATAATAAGGGTTGCATTTTTAAAGTTCAGTCATACAATATATAAAAAATAATATGTCAATAGGGTAAAAGATATAGATGATCTCATTTATTTCTGATGTGAAAAAAACAACAACTCGGTAATAGAATGCTGATTCTTTAAAATGATAAAGAACATTTATCTCAGAAAACAGTCATCATACTTAATAAAATTCTGGAAGTGTTGTAACTGAATCAGGGGAAGGGGAGAGAAGAATACCTACTATTCTCACTATTATTTACCCTCATTCTGGAATTTCTAGCACAAGAAAAAAATTATAAATAAGAATGAATACATATTAAAAAGGAGAAGATAGAACTGTCATTATTTGTAGGTGATATTATTGTCTACCTTAAAACCCAAGGGCATAACTGAACATTATTAGAACTGAGAAGAGATTTTTAGTATGGAAGCCAGATATAAAATATATGCCTAAAAACCACATCTTTTTATAGCAGCAATAGCCAATCAGAAAACATAATAGAAACATTTATCCCATATAAAAAGAAAGATGTAGGAATAAACCAGAAATGTGCAATACCTAAAAGATGGAACTGTGAAACCCCACTGAGGCCATAACACAAGAGATTTGAGTAAATGGCGAAACTCATCTTGTGCTAGATGAGAGGACTAATGTTGTAAAGATGTCTGTGGTCTCTAAATTAATCGATAAATCCAGTGCAGAGCAAAACAAAACCCAAACACGATCCTTTTGGGAGCATTTGACAAAATCATTCTAAAATTTTTCCCAAAGAATAGACATGCAAAAATGGGTAACTTGAACTTTTAAAGTATTTGGGGCATAATCCTCTCTGATATTAAAACACATCATAGTTGCAGTAATAAAGCAAGATGGCACTACTGTATGACTAGAAAGATAAATAAACAGAAGCTAATTAGACCCTAAAATACATAGAAATCTTATTCAGGTTGCATTTCCTATAAGTAAGAAAGAAAGTAAGTAAGAAACACAAAGATTATTCAATAAAAGATACTGCGATAACTAGCTGTTGTCTTGGAATAAAATAACAATAAAATTTATCTTACCCCTTATGTCAAAATAAGGACCTTTGATATTTTGAAGATTTAAATATTTTTAAAAAAGAAAGAAGCGACTATAAAGGTACCCAATTAAGGGAGGTAGGGGAGAAAATATCTTTGATGAAAGTAAGGGAAGCCTTTCTGATGATGACATGAAACCAAAAAACAACACAATACTGATAAATTTCCCCACATAAAAATTAAGAAAGCAAACAATTAGAAAAAAAAACAAAACCCTCAAGTACAAGGAAACAACCTGAGAAAAAGATAATGCTGCCTGTATGCCATCCATGGATCAGTTTCAAATGAAAAAGAAGAAAACCACCTGAAAGAAAACATGCCAAGGGAATAAGGAGCTAAGGCGCAGGAAAGGGACAGGGGGAAATAAATAGACACTTAACGCTATTTCCTACCTCACTAATAACAAACAGCTTTTCATCTATGCAATAAAAAGGCCAAAAAGACCGTGATAAACAGTGCCGGGAAGGGAGCATGGGTGTCTGCGGCTCTTTCACAAGGTTGCTCGGCGTGATATTAGAACGATGAGTGATGCGAATCAATGAAGAAAATGCCTGAAACACCCCAAACGGCCAGTGGTGATTACCATCAGAGAACAGAACTGAGGAGGAAGGAGAGAGGATTTTTCACCATACACCCTTCTGAAACAATAGATTTCCTTTTACAACACACAGAATAGTCATCACTAGTCCTTCTTGGCTGCTCACAATCCACCAGCCACTGATCTAGTGGTCTGAAGCGCATCCCCAGGCCCAGAACTGAACTGGCCTGCTCAAGGCCATGTGGCTGGTAGTGAGTTGCCAACCTAGGATTTGAACCCAGATCCTTCTGATGACAAAGCTCTATTCTGACACACTATGCTGTACGGCAAGTATGTCAAACTCGAGGCAGGTGGGAGGTTGCGCAGGCAAGGAGCATGCGGCCCGCTGGCTGCGAGTTTGACATGCTTGCTGCACTGTCTGCTCCTGTGTTGCTTGTGTGATATTAATTCCGTGAACACAAGTTTTCTTTTCAAGTAGAATGTTCTTAACTGTGGCTATGATGAACCTTAGAACTGACTTTTCCAAGTGTGTGGAGGTGACCAGAGGGCAGAAAACTATGCTAATTTAACCCCATCTTCCTCAGGTAGTACCACCTGTCCCACAAGCCTCTTGTTCAGACCAGAGGAACAAGTAAGTCTCCCCTGTTCCCCAAAGGCAGCGACATCCAGTTGTGGGGAAGCAACTAAGAGAGCCGGTCACCCAGGAAGGATGGCTGTAAGGAACGTGCCACCGTGATGGATGGCAGCCACACCAGAGCGAGGCTCGGCGACCAGCGGCCCACAGGCTCCATCTGGCCTACTGGCCGTTTCTATAAATATAGTGTTAGTGGAACATAGCTTGGCTTATGCGCTTACATATTATCCATGGCTGCTTTCGCGCTGACAGAAAGAGAAGCCGAAAATATTTATTACCTGGCCCTTTACGAAAAAGGATTGCCAAGCCCTGCTCCAAATATTTGTCAATCCCTGGAGAGAGAACAGATTTTTTTTTTCAGTCAGTCATGCCTGCGTTCAAACTCTAGGCCTGTTATTCTAAGTCTTGCCTCCAGCAAGTCCTTTAACCTCCCTCCGTCTCAGTTTCCTTATTTGTGTAATAGTGACCCAGAGGACTGTGGTAAGAAATAAATGGAACAAAACGTGTGAAAGGCCCACATGAGGGGCTCATTAAGGGCTGGTTTCCTCCCTTCCGCTCCCTAAGGCAGAGTCACTGCTCGAGACCCGTGAGCGACCACAGCCCTGACACAGAGTGGGCACGCTGTCTGCTCATTCAAGGTCAACTCCCCGAGCGGACTCGGAATGCAGAGGCACGAGCCCGCAGGCGGCGGGTGTGAAATGTCTCATCGTCCAGGGATCGGAGAGATAATTTACTAACCAGGCAGCACACTTAGATACCACACATCATCTTCTAAAGCCAAACCTGTCCTGCCCAGAGCCAACAGTCGGCTCTGCCCTGGAAATGAAAAATGGGTCCCAGGGACGGCAGGCCCCAGGCGGCGGGAGGGAAAGAGAAAGCAGCCTCATTTGTGTAATAGTGCTCCGGGCCCACAAACCTCCGCAGACGCAGGAACAACCCTTCTCGGTGATCTCAGGATCTTTCTGGAACCCGTGACCACCTCGGGACAGAGAGCTAAATCTGCCTGTCTTCTCAGTCAAGTCCAAGAATGGCCAAGGCAGTGAGTGGGACGGGCATCCTTCCACTCACCGGCTCATCAGCACTCCCATCTGCCCACCCCTCCCAGACGCCCTTCCGGCCTCCCAGACCTCCAACATCTCACGTAATCCAAGCCCCAGCGTCCAAGCCTCTCCTTCCGCCTTCTGACCTGAGCTGTAGCCTGTCAGATCATCTAAATGGGGAGCCTTATGCCTAGTCTTTGCTGTTCTCTCCCCGTCTCACCTGAACCCTAATGATGTTACCATTCATATGTGGAACCATTGATCACTGTATGGATTGAATGTGTTGCCCAAAAGAGAGATGCCAGAGTCCTAAACCCTGGTACTTTAGAATATGACTTATTTGGAGATGTAAGGCCTTTTCCGAGAAATGAAAGTAAAATGAGGTCAGGAGAGTGTGCCCTAAGCCAATATGACTGGTAGCCGTATCAAAGGGGAACCTGGTCAGAGGCACGTACATGCATGGGGAGGATACCAAGTGAACAGGAGAGCAGAGATCAGGGGATGCTTCTACAAGCCAAGGAATGCCAACCAGTGCCAGCCAACCACAGCACGCTAGGAGAGAGCATGGCACAGGTCCTCGCCGGGGACCATTGCTCTGCCAGGATCTCCATCGTGGACATCTAGACTCCTGAGCTGTAGACAGTAAAAGTCTGTCATTCAGTGCGGTGCGTTAGCAAACGAATACAACACCAAGGCCAAGTACTCTGAGGCCAGGCCTGCGGGGCAGTGGCCCTTGTTCCCACAGAATCACACCATTCTGTAGGTGCTGGATGTGATAAGCCCTGTATCTCTAAGCTCTAGGACACGATCCTAATGACAGGTGAGCCTTCTCCAGCCAGAGCCCGGTCTGCCCACCACCAAGCACCTGAGCCTGTCTAGGGTTGGTGCCGACTGCAAGTGCACAGTCCGGCAGATGTCCCAGAGGCCAGCAATAGACACCGTCCTTCAGCTCTCGGGAGACAACGGGAAAACTGCTTGGTGAGTTGATTACTTTCCATCCACAAGCCTCAAGATGGAAGAGTGAAGGGCAAGAGAAAGAGATGAAGGTCAGTAGTAGGGCAAGAAGGAAAGAGAAGGAATACGTAAAAGCTAACATTTAATCAGATTTTATTGTGTCCCAGACATAGGCTAACCACGTTGCCTGGATTATCCTAGTCAATCCTCACAGATAACCGCTGAGGGAGTTTCTAGAGTTGCCCCTTCCCCCCCCCCCCCCGCCCTACATATGGAGTTCAGCAAGCTTAGCTGGCTCACCCAAGGCCACAGAATTTGCATACAGCCAACCCCACTGAAGTCTCCCTGCTTCAAAAGTTCGTGACCTTAATCACTAGGTCCCTTCACATGAGAGAGTGCCAAAGTTCAAAGGCAGCCAAAGAACAGACACTGACTTGGGAAACGATCCAGTTCAGCTTTCCCACTTAACAAATGGGTTAACTTAGACCAGGGCAGGGACATGACCTTTCAGGGTCACCCAGTGAGCTAGTGGCCCAAATAACACAAAGAATGTTATTAGAAAGTGCTTTTTATAATGTGCTTTCAAGTCAGGAGCCTGGGAAGAGGGGAAGACGTGTCAGGCTCAGGCTTCTCAGATTTCAGGGCCCGTGAGTCTTCTCTCCTGCTTCCTCCCTAACATCTCCGCCAAGAATGGCTCACATGCACAAGTCTAGGCTCTTTTGATGCTGGGTTGAGGGGAATCTTAGGGGCCTTTTTGTCGGAGACCATATATTGTTCTCACTAGGTGGATGTAAAGGAAGGCCAGAAGGCTGGCAAACCTTAATTGCTCTGAAAGGTCAGAGCTGATTACTCATTGTTTAGTTGAAACTATCTGTTTGTATCATATTAATTTCTGTTATTTCCTGCCTAAAGGCTAGGGGTGTGTCCCAAAGCCTCAATAAAAGGGAGAAAAAGGCCAGAGCAAAATGGCAGTCCTTCCCACTAGAGGAAGGCTCCCGCCTGGCCCCCCAATATCGCCAAATTAATATTTTCTAGTCTCTCATTTCGTTTGCGTGCGGCCTCCTTCAGAACCCGAACCCTGACCCGGGAACCCTGAACCACACGGGACGTGGAAAGAGGTTTCCACACCTTTTGAATGGATAGCCAACAGGAATGTCTAAGAGACGGCACCACTGTGGCTGGGGTGGTCCAGGGGGGTGGGAGCAGGATCCCAGAGAGCAGCAGGGGCCCATCCCCAGAGCCAGAGTGTGACAGGCCGAGGCAGAAGCAGAATCCGGGGCCCAGCAGAGCCTCTGGTCCTGGCAGGAAACCAGAACGCAAATCCATACAGGGATCTCAGCACAGGTAGGCAGGGGCTAGAAGGAGGCAGGGCTGCCTGGAGGGCAGCAGATCAGGATGACCACCTGCAGACTTCGGAAAAAAGGTGGTCCCTGCAGGCAGGGGCCTGTCGAGGAGACTGGCCTAGGACGGCGGTGGTCATCACTGCAGAGAGGGCACACAGCTGCCAGTTCTCTCTTGCATGTTGTTCCTACTACCACCCCTCGCTCGGTTCCTGAGGAGCAGGCCCCCATCTAGCAAGAGTGTCGGTCCTGGGATCACAGGCACGTGTCCTTGCAATGGAGGCGCCTCGCTAAACCCACTTGGCCGCCTGTAAACCTCCAACGCTGAGGCACCGCCCTCAGCAAGTTGGCGGGAGAACAAAATGCAGCAAGAAGTGTCAAAAACTTGGTTGGCTGTTCTTAACCATCGCAGCAAGGGGTAGGGAGCCTTTTTCACCAGTACCTCCCACCGAATCCAAGCCAGTGTAGACAACTCAATAAAACGTTAGTGAGCACATTTTAAAATCTCATACGGAATGCACTTACCTTGTTAAAACAAGGAAGCAAACAACTGTGGTGCAGGGCCTTGGGCATCTAACTATCTCAAATCAACTTGTTATTCCACCCTCCTATCCCAGCATGCGCGCCAAGGTTATTTGGTGTCTGGTGTGTGACTGCTTAAGGGGTAACAGCCTCAAATTAAGCCTGAAGACGTCAACGTGAGACAGGCAGGCCATGAGCAGTGCCTCTTCATGAAAACATTTCTGGGGCAGGCTTGGGCCAAAGAGCCGTCAATCAACAAGCTGACCTGTCTCGGAGCTTTTACACTTCATGAATTTTGAGAGCCAAGTGGGAGGATCCTTGAGCATAATTTCCTTTGAACACAAGGCAACCCAGGTCCCCAGGGGCCAGAGGATTTGGTCCAGGTCTCCTGAGGTAGCACTTCTTCCAGAACACCTCTTGTCCCTAAAATTCCCTCCTTTTTCTTATTTCATCAGTGCTATTTGTAATACACTGTAGCCAGGTCAGGTACAGTATATTGAGCACCTACTGTATGGCAGGTAAAGACAACGGAAGGCCTGCCCTCTTGAGCTTACAATCTCATGGGAGAAGAAAGATAAGAGTAAGAAAACAAACAGTAATCACAAGTAGCAACTGCAGATGACAGAGAGCGGGTACATGGGGGCAGGGGGTAGAGGAGGCAAATCTAGATTCTGTGGCTAAGAGGTGTCACCTAAACCAAACCCTGGGAAGTCGGGAGCACCACGCCTTGCAGAGCTCAGGGGTGAATACTCCAGAGAGAAGGAAAATACATGCAAAGGCCCAGGAGTGGTAGAGAGCAGCGACTGGAGGTTGGTGGGAGCCAAGTCATACTGGGTCTCTTGGGCCACGCTCATGAGTTTGGAGTTTATTCCAGGTGAAAGGAAGCCAGGTGCAACGCAGAGCCAACAGGGTCACATGATGTGGTTATACCATCGTTCACAACAAAGAAGGCTGGGGTGGTGAGAACACAGGGAGGAGCATTCAGAGGCCCAGACCAGTTGACTTGCTTCTCCCATCCCACCAGAAGGTCTCAAAGGGCTATGCATCCCTGCGAGAAAATGGCTCAGGCGCCGACTCTCCAATGCTCCCCCCCTCATCTCTCCAGGAATCCCCTCGAGCCCAAGGAACCAGTTCTCACAATGTCGGCATGCTGCATGGATCCAATCCCGGCCCGAGACACACCCCGGGACTTCAATAAACACTTGTTAAACCGAAATGAACTCAGTAGACAATCCCTCAGGAGATACAAATTCTGCTATTGACGAAGGCTCACAGTGAGACAAGGATAATGGGCTGAAATCTCGTTAGCAAAGTCAGAGAGCTGAGAAATCTCCCAGCTCAAAACAATCATTTCCCTTCCGCTTTCAATATTTTTGCATAGCGAGGAGTCATTTATAGGGCGGCCAGGAATAATTCTCGGGCAATTATTCAGCATGGCTCGAACTGGTTTTTCTCTTTTTCATCAGAGTTAAAGATCAGTCACTCAACAGTTTCTTTCCAACACAGCCCCCTCTCCCACATTCTTCCCTTCTCACCCCTCCTGGTGCCTCGCCTTCACCATCGAGCTGTTTTTCTTGATCGTCTATGCCCTTCCTCCTCCACACGGGATGCTTCCCATTCTCATCTTTCTTGGGAACCCAAAGCGCTGTGCTTAAGCTCGGTAATCCCCAACTTTATTTGAGGTCCCAGTGTGTCTCCAGGCATCTCCAAGGGAGCTGTGAAATTCATTTTCATTCGCTTTAATTTAAAAAAGAAATATAGGCCATTTAGTTCTTTTAGAAGGGAAAATGGAGTGTCACTCAACCAGCAGGGAGGTGAATGCTGACATTAGCTATGAGCTTCTTGGGCAAAACGGCTCTCTTCCAAGCCTTCTTGGGGAGCTTCAGCAATTGAAGTGTTTTTGCTAACGTCTGAGAACCTGTCACTTTGGGGGGAAGGGAACATAAAGTTCAGAAGAGAACTTTAAGAGAAAAATCAAGGTTCTTCTATTAACTTCAGTTCAGATGAAGTTGGAACTCAACAAAACGATTCATTTCACTTGTCCATTGAGTCCTTCTATTCAATAAGAGTTTATTAAGTATTTAGCATCGTCCAGAAACTGGCAATAATGATGATGAAAGTGATGATGATGATGATGATGATGATCATAATGATGTTGATGATGATGACATTATTTAACATTTACTTAGTTCACTTATTCTGTGCCAGGTATAATTCTATAAGAATTAATACCCACAGTAACTCCATAAAATAGTGGCTATTTTGCCTGTACTGCAGGACTGCTAAAAAAAATGGTAAACAAATTACCCAACGCACTCAGATGGAAGTGGAAGTGGAACCATAACACACTTAAAGATAAATTTAAGGCACTGGCCCCTTCCTGCAAGGAACTCAATGTGTGCAGTGAGCAAAACAAACAAGTAATTGCCTGTATAAATTGTTTGCAAAAAGCAACATGGCAGAGAATCTGGGAATTCAGAGGCAGGTCCTGAGCTCAGCCAGAAGCAGAGGAGGCGACGTGCAGATGCACTCCCAGGAGGAAAAGAACCATGGGAGTTGGCTAGGCAGATGGGATGGGGCCAGACCGGGGTAAGAAAGTGGGAAGGGGTCGCCAGAGAGAATGGGCCGTGCCTGGGTAAGCCTAAGCACACAGAGAGGCTGGACCAGCAGCGGGAGGGCAGGTAGTGCAGGAGCCCACGCTGGCAGGAGCCAATCCATCGGGCAGGCTAGCGATGAGTCATGGAGAGCCAGGGAAGGGTGTGAGTGCCAGGGTAGCACAGTAGTCATAGAACCTTGCAGACAGCCCTGTGGCCATCAGCTCAGATCGGGGATGAGGAGAGAGGATGCCGGGAGCCCACCTGGAAGGCAGGGTGACAGGTGTCTTGGCAGGCGTAAGAGGATGGGGCTTGGCCCCAGGCAATGGCCATGGGGAAGAGACAGCAGATATTTGAGAGATGCTAAGAAAGTAGAAATGACAGGTGTTGCCAGTGCCCATAGAAGCATCTAGAAATGTCAGCCACCATTTCTCCAACTATCTCCTGGGGGCAGGGGAGACATTTCTACTTTCATTTTTCTGGTGCTGGTAAATTCCTAATGTATCTTTACCCTCTGCTCCCCAACAGAGAGGCAACAAGGTGACAAAGGTGGTGACATGCCGAGATGCCCTGTCCCGTGCTTGACACCATGCAGAGAGAGAGATGCTGACCAACAGCTATATTTCTGCAAGTGACCTTCACGAAGGTACCTGCTCACCTCAGTCCGGCCACCGCCCTCCCATCATAGGCAACACACCGCCCCTCACTGCTCCCTTCAACACCCACACCTGACGCCAAACAGCAGTGGGAGAGTCCCAGGCAGCATCAACACCGATATGCGATGGCTGAACAAGGGGATGAAACGTGGCCTGAATATTCAGTGGCTGCCTCTGCCTCGAAGGCTGTCATCCTGTGCTCGCCTTGTCAGCCCCTCAAACCCAGGAACATGGCAAGAGAGAACCGGTCACCCTTGGCACCCCGCACCCTACACCCAGAGTCCCAGCCACAGAGCAGGTTGTTGGGAATAGCGTCCAAAGTCCTCAGTCACAACCTCCTGCCTGGCAAGGAGGAAAGATTCATATTCTTCGGAAAGAGTCAATTTCTAAATCTAATTTATGGTCTGCTGACTTCATGAAAGGCCTGATAAAATTGGGTGCATACACACACACATATGAATACCTTAAAATTTCAAAACACCAACTTCCCTATCTAAAAAAATGATCTTTTCATTGTATTCCCCACAAGGCATGAAGCTGGAAATAGGAGTATAAATGGCAATACAGGGTTTGCAGCCTGATTATCATCTTGCATCCAAACAAATCAGACAAAAGTAAACCTAGAGCTTGAAAGAATGAATTCCTTGTGTAAAACTGAATTCCCACCAGAGCCAGTAGGGTCACCGCCTAGGACAGACTGGCTCTGCATTTAAACTAAATCATACCACTGACATGAGGCTTTCTGTTCTCACATCCTATGTATTCCTGCCCAAGTGTTTCCTGGGAAAATCTCTCAGACAAATAAGCCCCATGCTCCTTGGGAAAACTGGCACCTTCTTTTGGGTCTGAATATGCTATAGGTCACTTCATGAAGCCTATTAACTCTCTTTTCTCCTAAGTGAGACAAGAGCTAGAGGACATTGGTTCAAGGACCTGCTTGACCAACTATCTGATGGCTTGAACTGAGACTAGTCATGGACTCTCCCTGAGCCAGTGGCTATAGAAAACAGGAATATTTACTGAATTACTGGTGTGCTACCAGCTTTCACCTAGCTAAGCTTTTCACATGGGTCATTTCAGCCAACCCTCCCCATCTTTTATGATCCCCTCTTTCTGGGTGAGGAAAAGGAGGCTGGGGAGGGGGAGAGCCCAGGGACATTCCTTGAGTTCCTGGATCCAGCTATGCCTGAAACCCAAGTCAACTCTTAGACTTTGTAGATACGTGAACCAATAATACTACTGTCCTTCCTTTGCTACCTCAATTTGAACTCTGTGACATTTGCATCAGAGTTCTGTTGAAAGCATGGTCGGTGAGTTTGTTACAAGGATCAAGGGAGATCCAGCTAAATGACAAGACCACTGCGCATGGTGCACTCAGTGAAAGCTCCTTTCCTTCCTCTGGTCTCGGGTCTCTTGTCCTGGGAAGGTGTGGATGACATATGAGAATCAATAATAACTATGAAATATTTGTAGAAAGCTAAATTGCCATCAAGGTGTTCTTTTTTTTTAAATATATTTTTATTGATTTTTTACAGAGAAGAAGGGAGAGGGATAGAGAGTTAGAAACATCGATGAGAGAGAGACATCAATCAGCTGCCTCTTGCACACCCCCTGCTGGGGATGTGTCCGCAACCAAGGTACATGCCCTTGACCGGAATCGAACCCGGGACCTTTCAGTCCACAGACCGACGCTCTATCCACTGAGCCAAACCTGTTTCGGCCAAGGTGTTCTTAATAGACAAAACTAAGTCATTCAGTGGCAAGAGTACACACAAATATTTTGCCAATTCATTTCTCTTAATTTCTGAAAATTCTGCTTGAATCTACCCACTCCAGGAAGCTACTCCAAACTCTGTCACTTATGGTTGTCCTATCTACTCTAGAGCTATAAAAAGAAAAAAACCTGCCACATTGTTTTTAATAAATCAGGCTTCTGTGTTTTAAATGTAATATTTTTTATTACTTCTAATTAAGTTACTGCAATATATCTCTAGGAAAAAATAATCTAAGACAATATTTTACCTAAAAATTCAGCAAACTTTAAAAAAGCTAAAGAGAGAAAAGTATATATTGATAGACCTAGAGATAAATAAATATGTATATGTCTATTCCTAGATATACATAAATATACATAGAAATAAAGTGTGTCATCCGTCTATTTATCCTATTTCACTAATGGCTTTTGTCATCAAGTTGGAACTATAGGCCTCCAGGAAAACAGAAAATTACCCAAAAATTTTTATTTGAAAATGTAGCAAACACTTTAAAAAGAAAAAACTAGTCATTTAAAGCTAATTTTCATTTTATATTTTAGAGAATAAATATGAATTAATGAAAAGTTGCTGGAATTACCTTTGAAAGCTAGACCATTGGTCTCAGGAAAACAAAATAACGAGGTGAGCTGAACAGATCACACACAACAGAAGAATCGTGGGTCCCCACCACGGGATCCCCAGATTTCTGTGGGCAGCCCAGTCTCTGGCAGTCCAGGCTCCCTCACTGGCACGAGGCAAAGCCACTGACTTTATAGAGGTCAATTTGGCAGGAAGCGCAGAAACACAACAGGGGTAATGATTCAAAATGCCACATAAATGAACAAAGGAACACAGTTAGTAAGCCCAAAGCCCAGGAAACCTGGCTACTCTGTAAAACAAGTATTCTGTGCTGTATATAATAGAGGTCCCTGGACTACAATAGCAATTCATTCACTGACGGAGCAGATGCTTGCTGGTATTCAGTACGTGTCAAACGCCATGCAAGCAGCTGGGGAGACAGCACAAAGCTAGGTGTGGTCCCTGCCCTCATGGAGTGTTTCATTCTATTGTGCAACAAACGTGTACAGATAAACGCATAATTTTGAACTGGAATGAGTGTTTTTGTATTTGTGCTTACAAGTTCACTGGTGCCTATGAGGTACTTCAACTAGGATGAGGTCCTTCTACCTATTTCCTTTTTTTAAAAAAACGTACTTATTAACATATAATTTACGTACCATATAATTCACCAATTTAAGTGAATTCAATGGCTTTTAGTATATTTGCAGATATGGGCAACCATCACCACAAAGAGGAACCCTGCACCCTTTTGCTATGACCCTCTAGTCTCCCCCAAATTCCCCCAAGGAACCACTAATATGCTCTCTGTCAATAGAGATTTGCCTATTCTAGGAATAACTATATGAGCCATCAATTCCACTCCTAAGTATGTACCCAAAAAGAACTGAAAACAGGTGTTCAGGCAAAAGCATGTACAGGAAATGCTCACAAAAAGCACTATTTGCAATAGCCAAAAAGTGGAAACAATCCAAATGTCCACCAAGGGAAGAAAAGACCATCAAAATGTGACTTGCCCATATAAAGGAAAATTATTTGGCCCCCCAAAAAATGATACATGCTACACCATGAATGAACCTCGAAAACATTATGCTAAGAGAAAGGACCCCTCACATCCCTATATAATAAAAGGCTAATATGTAAATAGGCCGAATGGCAGAACAACGGAACAACTGGTTGCTATGACATGTGCTGAACACCAGGGGGCGTATGCAGAACATGGCAGCATTGGCTACAGTGGGATGGTGGAGCAGATGAGCAGGGACGCCAAACCAAGGCAGGACACCCGTCACTGTCATAGGGCGAGCCTCTGGTGGTTACTGAAATTTTTTTGCTCCAGTGTGGTGCAGTCCCGCCCGATGCTTGCACCTACTGCTCGTATCAACCCTACTCTCACCCACAGCCAGTTCTGGAGCTGCCACTCGCACCCACTGCCAGTACCCAATGCCGGCTCTGATCTCTTGGCAGCATTAGTGGGTGTGAGTGGCAGCCGCTGGCCCTGATAGCCCCTGAGGGCTTCAACACCTCCCCCTGCTCCTGAGGGACAATCAGGGCAGCAACCACCACTCACACCCACTGCTGGCTCTAGCCCCAATCTCTCCTCACCATCAGCTGGTGGGAGTGGGGCTGGTGCTGTCAGCACATGGGAGCTGGGGCAGCGGGAGCGGGGTTCCTGGCAGAGAGGGACCGGAGGCCACAGCAGGATGGGCCGGGCAGGGGCACAGAGGATGGGCTGAGATCTACCCCTGTGCCCACTACAGCCTCATGGCCCACAGTTCCTTTCAAGGTGTATGAATTTGAGCACTGGACCCCCCAGTATTATATGATCTCATTTATATCTATTTCTTCCTTTGACCTGGAAGTTATCTTCCCATGTCCCTTCTCAAACTCCTCATTTCACACTCATCCCTTCCATTCTATCCTCAGGGTCGCTACTCATAATGTAGTGCCACACCCTCCTCCTTAGTCCCTGGATCCTAGGCTTTCCACTCAAATCTACCCATGCACCAACTGCCAGAGCAGACTCTCTTAACACAAATCTGGTCTGGCTATTTAAACCCGTTAGCCACATCCTCACCAACAGTTATATTAAAGCAACTCCTGTGGCATCTCATACACACACACACACACACACACACACACACACACACACTCCCAGGCCCACTACCCACCATTCACATGACAGACACTCGGGGATCCAAGACCACCTGACCAAGTGAAGCTGCCTGCATCCTGCGCTCTAACACATTTCTGTTGCTGCTTGTCTGTGCTCTTCCCCCTGCCGGGAATGCCTGCCTGTTCTTGCCTAGAAATATCACATCATCTTCCACACAGTTCAAGCCTTCTCACTCCTCCCCAACACGGAGCTGTCCAACACCTCCACAACCTTCATGTCCTCACACTGTTAGGGACTCTGCACTGGCCAATGCTGGGGACCTCGGAAAGACAGGAGCGCTGTCTCCTCACTATATATTCCCAGCCTGCATTGCACATAGTAGACTCCCGAAGAAAACGCATTGGAGGAAGACGGGTAGAAAGGGACAGAGAAAATTAATATATATATATGTCCATAACTTAGATATCTATTTTATTTATCAACAAATAATGTCTCAGATATTGGAAGTTCCTGCCTTCTTTAGGTTTTTCCCAGATTCCCCCACCCCAGCCTGAGCAGGAATAAAATAAAAGACCAGAGTAGATAACAACAATAACAACAACAAGGAAACCCCCAACACAACCCAGCTCAAGCCCCAACCAGGGTAACAATGGGAAGTCTTATCTTCCTGGAATCTTGTTTCATTTTAGGAGTTTTAGCTCCAAACCTACTTGTAAAGCAAAAGAGGGACCAGGAGAGAAGAGTCAAACCCAGAGATGCTATAAAAGACCTTGATATTAATCTAAATCCCAAATCTGTGAGCTTCCGGGGCTCTACCTTCATATTTTCTGGGCTGCTGAGCCCCATTGATGTCTCATGTTCTCATCTCACGTTCAGAGAAGCCCATGTGGACTCTGGCAGGCCCTCTTTTCAGGTAAGATGCCATGAACAGCAGAGATCATAGAGATCCCTTTTGCCTCTAGGGGGGCGATATGATGGTTCACAAATCATTCTAAAGGCCCAGCTACATCTAACTCTCTATGGTACTCAGTAGGGAAGAAAACAACATGAAATAATAGCAATATGCATGAGCCAAATCAAAGACTTTCCTCCCACAGATAAAAATGCAAAGGTGTAGTTCCCGATGATTGAAAGCCAAAAAAGAATAAACAGTAACATTCCAGATTGGTCTTGATCACTACTAACTGATTTCCAAAACCTCCCCAACACCCTACCATTATAATTTCCTGCTAATTACTACAAGCAATTTTATTAATATACTTTTCAGCCTCATTAAATATTACCTTGGGCCTCCCATTAAAAATGATGAGGCTCAGTAATCTTAATGAGCATCCAAGTTTCATCGACCCCTGAAAACCCAGACAACAGAGAAATGAACGCATTGCCGAGCAGCTCTGTTCCCCGGGCATGTGGAAAAGCAGCTTCGGAGACATGAAAGAAATGAAATGTAAAGACCAAAATGAAGCCTGACTCGGGAACACACACGTCTGCCTGGACCTCCTTCAGGTCCTGTCAATTAAGGGCCAAGGGAATTGTTGAAGGGCATTCTGGCTTTATCTCTTTGTCCTCTTTCACCTGATGCACACACGGTATCAATCAGCATAATTTTCACAATTACTAAGTCTTTCTTGTGACTTCTGACTCTGACAGGTAGCGCCCCTGGCAATCCAGGGCTGAGCAGACGCAGGCCAGCTGGGAATGAGAGATGCTCACTGCTCTAGAAATTAGAAATCCTCCACTTCCTCTAAAACGGTTGCAGAAGGACAGCATAGGCAGTCACCCACCAAAGAAGATACATTTTATTTTTCTTTCCTTCCTGGCATGACCAGAATTGTCTGTATGTCTCAAGCAGCAAGGGAGTCAAGAAAAGAGAGACCAGCTTCCTGGTCCTCAAAGTAAATTATTTATCAGGAGCTGAATTTGCTGCTCTCTTGACTAAACTGTCCAAACCCTCCCATTTCCAACCGCAGCGGTGCTGTGAGGTCCTCATCGTTAATGCCTCCAGGTTAAAGAGGAGTGGGTAACGGTGGGGTTGGTTGAACAAACCAGCCCAGATTCACCGAACCTACCTTCAGGCGAGATCTCAGAGAGCGTTTTCAATGTGTCGGAGACTGATCAATTGAGCCCAGTAAAAAACCATTAAATGGTAGAGAGGAGCTTTTTGTATTAAACTATTTTAACCCATTATTGGTAGATAAGAAAACTGAGACACAGAGAGCAGGAATGGTTTGCCGTGGTTGCATGTGAAGAGTCAGACCTAGAACTTGAACTCTCGGATCCCCATCTGTCCATTACTCTGTCATTGATACTGTTAGCCTAAAGTGGGGTATTTCACTGGGACAGAGGCAGAAACAGCCAGTCACTGTGATTCCCCTCTCCCATGGTGTAGCACTGCCTCCAGGATGTGGCTGTCACCAGGAACTACATTTCCCATCCCTTCACCCACTCACATTCCACCCTTCACAAGTGGGTCCCGGCACATGCATTCTAGTCCAGGAGATGAGGATGGACAAGCCCAATTCCAAGCATGAGCCATGCAAACCTGCTATCTGGTTCTCACCCATGCTCTGCCCTCTCTGATGGCTGGATTCAAAGGATTTCAAGGTCCCAAGAGACAGTAGAGGTACAAAATAGATGAGACCTAGGTCTCTGAATTATCTCATGGAATAAAGCATTTTATTTTGTTTATTTTTTGTTATCCCTCACCCAGTGATATTTTCCCATAAATTTTTAGAGAAAGTAGAAGGGAAGGGGAGAGACAGAGAAAGAGAAACATCGACGTGAGAGAGAGAATTATCTATTAGCTGCCTCCTGCATGTACCCCAACCAGGGCCAGGGGTCAAGCCTGCAACCTTGACCAGATATATGCCCTTGACCAGAATTGAACCCATGACCCTTCAGTCCACAGGCCAACACTATCCACTGAGCCAAACCATCTATAGCAATAAAGCCTTTGAAAGATGAGTCATATGCTCATGGTCCAAGACTGGCATAAGATATAAAACTTTACAGTGGGTTTGTTTTTTACAATGCTTAGCATTAACCTAACAAATACAACATTTTATAGTTGAAGGGAGGTCCTCAAATACATCAATCCCAAAGAGAAACCTAGGGCCCATGATAAAACTTTGTTACAACACTTGGAAAACACTTACATACAAAATAATTAAAAATAATATTCTACCATTGTGTCAACTTGCTAATCAGATTCAAATGGATTAATTTCTCCAGGACTCTGAAGGGGGAATAAAGCAAACCTTCGTAAAGGTTAGCCTTGAAAACACAGTGAGTCTTGTCACAAAGGAATTTCTTCCTCAAGTGTCCTTCGCCTGATTCCTGCTCATCTTAAGAGTGATGACAAAGCCAACTATTTATACACGCAACAACTTTGATGGATCTTGGGAGAGGGGAGAGGCCGATCTCAAAAGGTTACTTACTGTCTGATTCCATTTATATAACATTCTTGAAATGAGAAAATTTTAGTGATGGAGGACATTTTAGTGGTTGCAACGGGTTAGAGAGGGAAGAGTGTGACTAGTAGAGCAGTAAGAACCACTCGGGAATTTCTTGGTGCTGATGGAACCACCATGCTTCCTGGTTGTGGGAATGATCACCTGAATCTACACTTGATAAAACTTCACAGAACCGTCCACCAGAAAGAGGGGGGAGGGCAGGATGGGAGAGAGGAGGAGGGGGGAGAAGCAGCAGCCTGTCAGAGAGGGTGAAGGCTAAACCAGGTCTACTCATGAGTTAACGTCAGCTCCCGGTTCTGACCATGACCTGTGAGTGTGTAAGGTATTACCTCTGGGAAAACTGGATAAACACCCAGGGAACTCTCCATACTATTTTTGCAACGTCCTGTGGATCTTGAACTATTTCAAAGTAAAAAGTTAAGTTTTTAACATGATAGTGTAGGCCCTGGCCGAGTGGCTCCATTGGTTAGAGCAGCGCTCGCCAACCAGTGGTCCGCGAACCCCTGATGGTTCATGAGATCTGAAAGGTTGGCGACTGCTGGGTTCAAGTGCCATCCTGTGCACCGAAAGTAGTTTGTGCGTTCAATGCCCAGATGGGGTGTGTACAGAGGGCAAACGATCAATATTTCTCACATCAATTTACCTCTCTTTCCCTTCCCTTTCTTTCCTTCCCTTCCATTATCCTACCTTTTTCTCCCCTCCCTTTTCCTTCCCATATCTTTTCTCTTTCTCTCTCTCTCCCTTCCTCACTCTCTAGAAATCAATATAAACATATCCTTGAGTGAGGGTTAAAAAAAAAAATTAAGGGCTAGTGTAGGGCCTGAACCATGAAGTTCTGAGTCAGGAAATCAGATTTGTGATTGGGCAACATGAGTGTGATAACTGCAGATAATTGAGGAGCTAGTTCGTTATAAGACTCTCACTAATTAGATGATTATGTGTTTAAAAGTAGTCTTTGTCTTCCTTCTAGAATATAAATGTCCAAAACCAAGTCTGTCCTGTTCCCTGCTCAATGCCTAACCCAAAGACTGGTACACAGAAGGCACTCAGTAAATATCTGTTGCATGAGCAAATGAAGGAAGCAACAAGCAAAGAAGGAATGCTGTCCACGTTTTGCAGAGATCTCATGCCCTGCCCTGTGCACACAGCTAGAGGAGGGGTGGCAGATGGCTGCCAAACATCAGGGCTTCTGGAGGGCACGATGGACTTCCAATAGCAACACATTCTCTCAACAGTTTATATTCCTGCTAGCTGCTTTATCTGGGGAAATAGAATGACTATGACAGAAAGAAAAGAAAGAGTAGAAGCATAAGCGCGTGAGAGTAAAAGCAAGGGGAAGAGAAAGAGACATGAAAGATGTCAAGAGAAAGCAAGACAGAGCCAGGCAGGAAAGGAGCAAGAAGGAGAAAAAGAGAGAGAGAAAGAAGGGAGGAGAGAAGAAAGGAGTGGTGGGAAAGGAGTAGGACAGAAGGGTGGGAGGGAAAGAAGGAGGGAGAAAAGGAGAAAATCTGCCCCAACCACACAGTGACATTGAACAACAGCGACATCCCAACTATCAACAAGATCGCACTCCCTGGACCCAGGACTTTGCTCTGAAATAGTATTGTCAGGTGGACAGTCTGTCATTGAGGAATAAACAGTTCATGCAAGTTGACAAAATGGTCAGCAGTGAGATGTAACCTAAGGGAACTGCGCTCCACAACGCACCATGCTCCAGTTACCAAACCACAGGCCGGGTTCTTTTTATCTTTCCAGAAGGTGCTGCTGTTTGCAATACAATGCGATATAATGTGAGGCGCAATATACAGTGACCGAGAAAAACCGTGTTGTGTTCCAGACACAATGAAGCTTGTGTGGCCAGCAGATCCCCGTTTGCATTCAGGCTCTGCCACTTTTTTTCATTTATGTGATGGTGGGCCAGTTATTCAATTTCTTTGAACATCAGCATCCTCGTCTGCAATACTGGAGCAAAAACCCATACTTTGCAAAATTATTGTGAAGATCCAATGGAATAATTCAATGGAACAAATGCCACTAGCATAGTGCCCAGCACACTGACACTTAACTAAAACCTCCCTGCTCTCCCGGAAGCTAGGCACAAGGCAGCATACACTGAGAGGAAACAGATTAATTATTGCTTGATGAGTGCAATAAGGGACCTCTCTGGCGGCTGGAAATGTGTTGTACCTTGGTAAGGTTGCAGGTTTTACAACTGTTTATGCACTTGTCAAAACTTATAGAACCATATACACTTATGATCTAGGTATTTAAATTATACCTCAATTTTTAAAATTAGAAAATAAGATATAAATATCTAGATCCTAGAGAGCTAGGTAGCTTAGTACAGTAGTTAGATAGCTATAGGGAAAGGTGAGGGAGAGAGGGAGGGAAGGAAGGAGGGAGGTAAGGAGGGAGACAGGCAGGGAGAGAGAAAAGGAGGGAGAGAAAAAGGGAGGGAGGATATTAAGTGAAAGTACCAACCAGAGCATGTGGCTTAGGCTAAGGGCTCCATGTATGTTTATGAAATTCTGAAATCAAAATGAACCTTCCCACTCTTTCTCCTCCACAGGCCACCCACTCAACTGTGGGACGGCTGAAATCCTGAATCCTGGTCCCTGACACTCCCACCCAAGAGGTCAGGCAGATGACCTATGCCCACCTCCCCCACAGGACAGAACTCAGCGGTCCTAACCATCAAGCTTTCTCTGATGCCGGGTGAGCATCTTTAAGTCCTTCCCTACACTAGTCACACTCCACTGCTCAATAGCTCCTTGGAAGGTGAGCCAGATGGGCTGCCAGATGTCGCCTGTTAAGGATGTGTCCCACTCAAGCACCGGACTTTAGGCAGCTCTGTCGCTGGGCCTGCCATGGTGAGTTCTGACCTTGATCTGGAACACAGTGGCTGTTCCATCTATTGGGCACCTACTACATGCCCAGCACTGCTTTTGATTTTACACGTTAGCAGTAAATGTTAACATTCTTTCAGTCCTCACAATAAACCCATAAAGAGGTCTATCTTTCCCACTTTACAGTTGAGCGAGCAGAACTCAAGGTACCCCTCCCCGCCCCCCGTTTTTTCAGATCCCATGAAATCCCACCTGCAAATCTGGTCTCCAAGTCTTTGACTCCCCCACCACCCCCAATCGCCAGGAAGACACTGCCACAGCCCGAGAAGAACACCTCTCGCCTAATAGACACAGGACCGGAGCTTGACAGGGGAGCCTTGGATTATAGATGACTGATACACCAAACAACATGGGTAAAGCATAGAAACACGATGCTAAACAAAGGAGAGGAACATGAGAGAGACTGCAGGATTCCATTTCCATGAAGTTCTAGAAAAGACAAACCTAATCCATAGTGATCAAAAGCAGGTCACGGGTAGCCTGGGGCTGCAGGTGAGAACGGATCACAAAGGAGCATGAGGGGAATTCCTGGGTGAGGAAAATATTCTACCCCTTGATCCAGGTGGGACTTACAAATAGGTGTGCACATCTGTCAAAATTCAAACTATAGCTTAAAAGTGTGCATTTTATGAAATGCGAGTCGAGTTGATTTTTTTATGCCAAAAAAAAAAAAAATGAAGAAATGCCTTCGGAATCCACAGCCCTTACTTCGAATCTCGCTTTGCCTCTCCCTGGCTGGTGACCAGGAGCAAACAACTTAACACAACCGAGCTTCGGTTTCAGGCTGCTGTCAGGGCTGAGGATAAGACATGCCAAACACCTGGAAAAAGAGTAGGTCTTCAATAAGTAGCAGCTTCTACTATTACTGTTAATTAATAATAATGAGAAATAATCATCTGAATAATGGATTCAATTCTCTGCTTTGCAGGGTAGATCTCAAACTGCTAAATGCTCCTTGCTATTAGCTCTCACTGAAAACCAACACACGCTCTTTTGTAGCGTGCAATCATTTTAATATTATGCTGGGAAAGATAATCAAGACTGAATACCAAATGGATGTAGATTAAAAAATCCATGTTTATATGTGAATATTAGAGGGCTGATGCACAAAATTCGTGCAAGAGTAGGCCTTCCTTCCCCTGGTTGCAGCATAGGCTTCCCTCACAGACATGGCTTCATCTGGAAGGTTGTCCGGAAGGATATCCGGTTTAATTAGCATATTTTGCTTTTATTGTTATAGATTATTATAGATGAGCCATGGAATCTCAGATTGATGCAAACCTAAACACTGCTGACAGTTACCATTTTCTTCTCAAGGAATCAGATTTTCAATTTAAGTAAGTCCGCGGGGAGTTTTCCGCTATATTGTTATCCAGGGTACAATTTCTCTAATAAGGTCACTAGGAAGAAAAAAAAGAATCCTTGACTCTATA
>PVJN01017936.1:0-39774 GCA_004026805.1 Lasiurus borealis
CTCCTGTTCAATATGCTGTCCCTTCTGCCGAGTAAACTTCCAAAAGGTAGGTCCAATCATATCACTTCCCTGCTGAACACTTCCATGGCTTCCCATTGTCATCAGGGAAACTTCACCTTCTTCACATAGAGGACTTGTTCATTTCTTTCATATTTTATCTCTTGCCATGTCCTTTTCTTCCCAGCCCCAACAAAGCTGGGTTTCTTTCAAGCTCTGTGTCATCTAGTTCTCTGTTATCTCCATTCTGTTGTGCATACTCTTCCCTTTGGTCCCAACAGAGACCTTGGGATCATGACAATCTCATTCTTTTCCTTAAAGTGGTCTTTCTTTACCATCTCTAGTTCTCCTTACAAGCAGATTGGTGAAAATATGAATTTGAGTCTCATGTGGGTATTTATTTATGTCCTTTTATTTTCTTTTGTGTGTTTATTGAATCCTCCCAATAGCAGCAAAACTGAAGTTGAATTCCCAGTCTCCTGGAAGTAAGAAATGTGCCTCCTGCCTAGGGAGCACTGTTCTTTCTGTGCTTCTTTGGCTTATAATTGTCTTCAGGTGGAGAATGGAGGGGTGTGATGTTTAGTTCCAGGCTGCCAGCTGTGGGAGTAAAGTCAGGAGCCCCTCCTCTGCAGGTGCACATGAGGACAGCCTCAGTGAGGTGGCACCTGGTATTTGATTTCCAGAGTTGGTGTTACAGAGACATGGATGAGGGATTGTTTTAGCGTAAAGAATTAAATATTTGTCAAGACACTCTGAGACATGAGCCTGGAAAAAACTTCACTCCTAGCAGTTTTCTGGGCTTAGATTCAATGAGTAGTTATTGGCATCATTATTTAGTAAGAAATTTTCTATCAGCAGAGTTGTTATATTTCTGGTCCCTAATTTAATTTTTTTTCCTGTTAGCAAGAAAGATGTCATTATCTATTGGATGTGGTGCTAGAAGCAAAGCAGAAGAATGCAGAAAATACAAAATTGTGAGTTTAAGCAATAATAATATTTAGGAAAGGAAGCAATTCCAGGAGAAAGAATTGGGTAAACTTGATAGGTTTTCTGGTTTAACTTTTTTTTTTACCTTTTAATGAATTTAATTTTCTCTCTACTACCTTTTTCATGGTATACATTAAAAATAAACTTTAATCCTTAAAGAAACAGAGTTGACACACTGGCCACTAATATACCAATATTTTTACCAGCTTTAGAAATGACCCTCTTAATTTTTTTCTAAAGTGATGGTGGGTCTGAAGGAAGTTAGCAGCAGAAGACAAAATAAGAGGTACCATTTTACTTTCAGGAATTCTTTTTAAATTCTTTTTTTTTTTAATCCAACTAATCTCTTTCTGAGGAGGTGTTGGAGGATGAAAAAATATGAAGAGGTTTTATCTATTTACTTATTTGTTTGTTTGATTTGCTTAGAAGGTTCTAATGAATCCCTAACTCATCAGCAGTGGGTATTTTTGAGCCCTGGTACATGGCATTGCAGGCACATACTACACAAACTTGAAGGTATCTGTTTACCAAGAAGATTCAAGTGATCCTTGAAGCTCCCATCCACCTCCTGAGAATCTGCAGAAGAGAAGTGTATATCCATCTTATGATTATATTAGAGGCCAGGTGCATGAAATTTGTGCACAAAGTGTGTGTCCCTAAGCCCAGCCTACACCCTCTCCAATCTGGGACCCTTCAAGTGATGTCTGACTGCCCATTTAATGGGCAGTTGGGCATCTCTCTCACAATCCAGGATTGCTAGCTCCTAACTGCTCGCCTGCCTGCCTTCCTGATTGCCCCTAACTGCTTCTGCCTGCCAGCCTAATCACCCCCTAACCACTCCCCTGCTAGCCTGATTGATGCCAAACTGCTCCCCTGCCATCCCAATTGCCCCTAAATGCCCTCGCCTGCCAGCCTGATTACCTCTAACTGCCCTCCACTGCCAGTCTCATTGCCCCTAACTGCCTTCCCTTGGTGGTGTGATTCTCCCCACCAACTGTCCTTCCCTGCAGACCTGAGTTCTCTCAAAGTGCCCTTCCCTGAAGGCCTTGTATCTCCCAACTGCCCTCCCCTGCAGGTCGGGTTGCCTCCAGATGCCCTCCCTTGCAGGCCTAGTCCCTCCCAACTTCCCTCCCCTGCTGGACATCTTGTGGCAGCCATCTTGTGTGTTGGAGTGATAGTCAATTTGCATATTACTATTTTATTAGATAGGATAGAGGCCCAGTGCATGGGTGGGGCCAGCTGGTTTGCCCTGAAGGGTGTCCTGGATCAAAGTGGGGGTTCCCTTGGGGTGTGGGGCAGCCTGGTGAAAGGCCTGTAGTGGTTTTCAGGCCAGTCATGGCCCCCAAGCATAGGCCAGGACCAGTTGGAAGCAGGTATCTGGGATTTATTTATCCAGCTCCGTGGCCACCATCCTCTTTGTTGGGATTTATTTATCTTCTGTAATTGAAACTTTGTAACCTTGAGCAGAGGCCAGGGCCAGCTAGGGGGGCAAGAAGCTTGGCTTCCTCCATTGCCAGAGGCAACCCAAGCCTCCTGCTCACTCTAGTTCTGTGGCGGCCGCCATCTTAATTGGGTTAATTTGCATACTTGCTCTGATTGGCTGGTGGGCGTAGTGGAGTGATGGTCAATTTGCACGTTTCTCTTTTATTAGTGTAGATTCCTCAGAGATAGTAAGCTAATATGGGCAATGAAATCCAGAGGCATTAAGCATGTTCATTTAGGCAGTGATTTCTGTCTTATCTATTAGCAACCTTTATTAGAGTGGTTAGCAAGTAATTAACATGAGACTGATCTGGCTTAATTTTATCTCATTTCTTCCTTTTCACATAAATAAAGGGTATTGACTAGCAATGAATTGACAAGTCCTCCAAGAGAGGGATCTGCAGAGAAAGAAGAAAAGCAACAGTTCAGTTTTGCCCTGAGACTAGACAAGCCATCTCTAGGTCCTGGACATTGAGTATCTTTCTCAGAGAAGCTGCAGCTGTATCTGGGGAGTACAGGAAAATACATTAAAAGGGATATTATACAGTAGATTCCATATATGTTTTCATTGCAGTTGAGACAGTCTTAATCATTGTTCCTGCATTCCATAGATTCAGGGATGACAGGTGGGGGAGGGGGGCACATGCAGCTTGAGAGTAGGCTGGAGCATCTGGGAAGTATGTACACAACACTGTGCAAAGTCTCATATGCCCACACTTCAGACAGTTCTGACAGCCACTGGGACAAACTGTTTTGCCAGTGTAATTGTACAAAGCCAAAAGCAGTTAGCAATTGTATTTACCATTATAATTGGTTTTCCAAATCTTATTCTCTCTGAGGTTCTCATTTTAATAAGCCAAAATTGCTCAGTTTAAAATTACAAGGTTTTCTCTGGCTGGTGTGGTTCAGTTGAGGTCAAAAGTTCAATTTCTGGTCAGGGCACATGCTTAGGTTGTGGGTTCAATTTCTGGTAATGGTGCATGCAGAAGGCAACCAATTAATGTTTCCCTCTCACCTCTCTCTTTCTGCCTCCACTTTCCCCTCTTTCTAAAAGTCAATGAAAAATGTCCTTGGTGAGGATGAAAAATAACATAAAGATTTTGCATGTAAGCATCTTCAAAAGATATTTTTAGCCCTAGCCGGTTTGGCTCAGTGTATAGAGCATCAGCCTGTGGAATCAAGGGTCCCAGGTTTGATTCTGGTCGAGGGCACATGCCCAGGTTGTGGGCTTGGCTCCCAGTAGGGAACATGCAGGAGGCAGCCAACCAATGATTCCCTTTCATCGTTGATGTTTCTATTTCTCCCTTCCTCTCTGAAATTAATAAAAATATTTTTTTAATGTTTTTACTGTTTGATAGCATTACAACATTTTTCCTGAATATATTTTTATTTCCATGTAAGATCTTACTATAGCCAAAATTCAGTTCTCCAATATGTCAGAGTACTCTGTTATAGTTAGTTCTTGAGACCTTGTTGCCTTGATCTGCAAAGAATAAACCGAATTTTGGGAACCCTGGCAAATAGATAGAATCACTTAAATTTGTTTTCAATTTAACTGAAGAATATAGGTTACCAAATGAATGAAATGAAATGACAATAAACTAGATAATTTTTTTTGCTTAACTTTCTGAAACCAAGGATTCTATAAGGCAGAGAAAGTTCAGAAATAAAATTCTCATCAAATTTATATATTATTCATTTTACTTTTTTTGCTACCATTAAATTTCTTGTCATTTCTGCAACATTGTAGGAAGAGTTAAACAATGGCATGAGTAACTAATGACAGAGCTAAATGAGGTACCCTTCTCTTGTTTGCTCATTGAGACTTGTGCATCCTTGCATTGTGGCCGTAAATTTGTTGTCTTATAATTGTGTGTCTTCCCCAGATCAGGGGTTGACATACTCTGACCTTCAGGCCAAATCCTGCCCATTTCTTGTTTGGTTTATTTTTAAATAAAGTTTTATTGAAACACAGCTCTATGTTCTCTTTATATATTGTCTATTGCCAGTTTGTGCTGCAGTGGCAGAGTTGAATGGTTGCAATAGAGACTGTAAAGCAGTGGTTCTCAACCTTTCTAATGCCGCGACCCTTTCATACAGTTCCTCATGTTTTGGTGACCCCCAACCATAAAATTATTTTCGTTGCTACTTCATAACTATAATTTTGCTACTGTCGCAACCCTAGGTTGAGAATCGCCTAAGACCATTGGAAAACACAGATATTACATTATGATTCATAGCAATAGCAAAATTACTGTTATGAAGTAGCAACAACAATAATTTTTTGGTTGTGGATCACAACATGAGGAACTGTGTTAAAGGGTCGCGGTATAAGGAAGGTTGAGAAGCACTGCTGTAGGGCCAGCAAAGCCCAAAGGTGAGGTCTCAGGGGGAGGAAACAGGAGGGCTGCTTGACTGTCCTGGGTAAGATCTCAGGGCTTTTTGAATTCCATATTGTTCAGCCTAAAGGGATAGGGAACAGAAGTCCCAAAGGATTGCACATTTAGCTAGATCGGATCCTATGTCATATCTCTTGGGAAGTACATTGTGCCAGTGAGGAGTGCGATTGGGGATGACACTGACTGAACCAATGGAGTCCGAATATCTGCTTGAGCCAGCAACAGGTAATAAATGACCTACAAATACTGCCTGCCTCAATTGCAATAATGACAGCTTTGTCATATAGTGGGTAGTTAATATAAGAAATTTACTGACTGTGTTAGCCACTAAAGACTTTTATGAGAATAATAAAGCAGTGACAGATCTATGAAATATGTCAATATCAAAAGCAGTTATTAAAGGGAAATAATGTACTCAGAATACATGTACAGAATGAGTAGATAGCAGGGTCACTGAGTTTACTGACTGGAAAATACTTAGCTCCCTAAAAAAAATATTATTTATGTAGCTAAGCATATATACTAGTTAGTATATATAGCAGGATAGCTCATTGATTTGGCTCAGCATAGAATTTAATTTTCTATAGTACATTTTTTAATTTTAAAAGATGAGCTTGAGTTCTAATATAATGCATCTTGACCAGGTGTTTGAAGTATTATAATCAACTAGAGGCCTAGTGCATGAAATTTATGCGTGGGGGGTAGTGTCTCTCAGCCCAGCCTGCACCCTCTCCAATCTGGGACTCCTCAAGGGATGTCTGACTGTCAGATTCCTCTCACAATCCAGGACTGCTAATATGCCTCCTAACTGCTCATGTGCCTCTGCCTGATTGTCTGTAACTGCTTCTGCCTGCCAGCCTGATCACCCCCTAACCACTCCCCTGTTGGCCTGATGGATGCCTAACTGCTCCCCTGCCAGCTTGATTACCCCTATCTGCCCTCCTCTACAGGTCTGGTCATGCCTAACTGCCCTCCCCTGTCAGCCTGGTCACCCCTGCTGGTCTGGCCCCCCCACCCCCCACAACTGCACTTTCCTGCAGGCCCGGTCATCCCTAACTTCCCTCCTCTGCCAGCATGGTCAACCCTAACTGCCTTCCCCTGCAGGCTTGATCACCCCCAACTATCCTCCCTTGCAGGCCTAATCCCTCCCAACTGCCCTCCCCTTCTGGCCATCTTGTGGCAGCCATCTGTGTCCACATGGGGTCAGGATCTTTGACCACATAGGGGCAGCTATCTTGTGTGTTGAAGTGGTGGTCAATCTGCATGTTACTCTTTCACTAGATAGGATAGAGGCCTGGTGCATGGTTGGGGGCTGGCTGGTTTGCCCTGAAGGGTGTCCCAGGTCAGGGTGGAGGTTCCCTTGGGGCGTCGGGTGGCCTGGGTGAGGAGCCTATGGTGGTTTGCAGGCTGGCCATGGCCCCCAGCAACCCAAGCAGAGGCCCTGGGATTTGGGACTTATTTCTCTTCTATAATTGAAACTTTGTAGCATGGAGTGGAGACCAGAGCAGGCCAGGAAGTTTGGCTTCCTCCATTGCCATGGAAAACCAAGTTTCCTGCTCACTCTGTGGCTGCAGCCATTTTTGTTGGGATTTATTTCTATAATTGAAACTTTGTAGCCAGCCAGAGTGGGCAGAAAACTTGGCTTCCTCCATTGGTGGGGAGACACAAGCTTCCTGCTCATTCCATGGCCGGTTGCCATCTTGGTTGGGTTAATTTGCATACTAGCTCCTGATTGGTTGGTAGGCATGTCTTGTGGGTATAGCAGAGTGATGGTTAATTTGCATGTTTCTCTTTTATTTTTTTTATAGTGTAGATAACTTAATTATAATCAAATAACCTAAACCTATTCCCAGATTGTTTACTGATTCCTTCTCATTTATTTTTGGTTCTGTTATTTTTCTCATATCCCACTGTTTTTTCAAGAAAAGAGCACTGTGGCCAGTGTATATCCACAAGTAAGCACTGAGAGTAGATGAAAAATCTGGAAATCTTCATTAAATTTTCAGGACACCAGAGTAAGAATCGCTGTGCCCGATTAGTCATTTACTGGCAAAACCATTTGCTTTATATGCTCTTGTTACCACCTCAGGGGTCTATAGAAATCTTCTGAGTCCTTTGTTTTTCTCACTTGTTCAGTTTTTGTTGAAGGATGAGTGCACTAGGTTTGTTTTTATATATAATTTTACTCAATAGACTCTGAAATTACAATTTGGAAAACATGTAATTATGAAAGCAAGCAAAGCAATAATCATTTTGTATAAAATACTAAGAGCCTGCAACTGTGGCAATTAGTGTGGCACACCTAGCTAAGCTCAAATGTGAACAGTGTTGATGCCAGAGTGATGCTTCCAGGTGGCTCAAAAGAACTGAAAGTCTTTAATCTCAAATGAGTTGCAAATGTTAAAGGACAGAGAGCCAGCAGGTTCTCTTCAGGGCCCTGGACAACTTGCACTTCTTTCCTTAGGAAAGCCCTTGCTTAGCTTTTTCTTCTATTTGTCTAATCATCAAGGAATGAATGGCATTCATACTATTTCTACCATGAGCTTGTAAAGCATTGTTCATTTTAATAAATGGCATATAATTTATTTTGCTCTCATAACAACTTTTTAAGGCAAATCTAAAGATAGTTTTTGTTTTCAAATGGTGCCAGTGTTCTGGATAATTCAAGTGATGTGCCTAAAACAGCCTGAAAATATTGTTATTGCTGAGTGAATATTGTTATTTCCTTTTCCTTAGTGCTGGGAAAATCTCTTTTTACCTGTCCCTAAAATCTTCATTTTCTTGTTGTCTTTGTTTTGTTGTTGTTTAGTTTTTTCATCTTCACTCTAAATAGCTACATTGGAAAAAAAAAAGATGACATATAGGCTACTTTCACAATGTGAGTGGTGCAGGTTTTATCTGAAACCTCTCAGCTTTGATTTAATTACTTTAAAAAATCTTTGGAAAATAATTTCTTCACACTATGTGAACCTTTCATCAATGATAGCAGTGGTTAACAATTACAAATTTACTGCTTGATAATACTCAACTGAACGCTATCATGAAGGTTGTAAAAATGAGGAAAATGAAGTTTAAGTTTGAATTATGTAAACTATATAGCCAGTAGATGCAGAACTGTGATCCAAACCCAAGCCACCTGCCCTTAGGGCCTAGACATTGAACATTGCTTCGCTATAGCTTGGCTCCATTTTGTACCTCTAGCTGAGTTTGAATTGCTGTTTAACTAAGTGGAGATAGACAAGCAGACAGGGATTATGGTGGGGAGTATATGTGGTTCCAGGATGCTTAGCAGCTAATGGGTGCAGGACGAAGGGAGTGTCAGAGAGTTTCTACATGTTCTTAGAAAGCTCTTGCAAACCTCATGATCATCCTGGAGAAATCGAAAGAGATAAAGAGCAGCTCCTTAGCTCTGGCTTGCTTGTTTTATAGTGCTAACCAGAGAATATTGTGCTTTCGAGGGATTGGTGTTGGCCTTCCAAGTTCTCTTTTCCCGTTCCCACTGAACTGTGACCCATAGATAACGGCCAGTTAGCACCACTGTAAGTGCCTGAAGTTTGCCTTCTGTTTTGACAAGTCCTGATGGTAGTTGAGTTCTATATACTAGTAAACATATAACCTTTTTTTTATTATCATATTCCCCTTCTATTCTTGTCTTTTCTCATTACATTGTCATGCAGATGTTATGCTAAACAGTAGCAAGGGAATGAAATGAATCCACGAGGCTTGTGTAACCAAGATAACTCAAGCAAGCCATCATGCCAAGGGCACTGAACACAATGCAGCCATAGACCAGACATTGACATAAGATTATTCATGCCTAGCAAGGCAATGCCCAGTGATGACAGCTCAGTGAGCCCATACATGGAAAGAAGTGAACACATACTTCATGCCTCCTAATTTATTTAGACAGACCTACTTTAATACCATTAGGAAAAGTAAACAAGTATTTTAGGGCTGTGATAAAGGAATTCCATTCTTAAATAATGTTACTCCAGATGCCTCCTGGTGAAACCACGATTTTAGTAAAAAAAAAAGTATTGTTTATGCCAAAACTGGTTTGGCTCAGTGGATAGAGTGTCGGCCTTCAGATCGAAAGGTCCCGGGTTTGATTCCAGTCAGGTGCATGTACCTTGGTTGCGGGCACATCCCCAGTGGGGAGTGGGGGTGCGGGTGGGGAGTGTATGTAGGAGGCAGATGGTCAATGTTTCTCTCTCATTGATGTTTCTCTCTTCCCTCTCTCTTCCTCTTTGTAAAAAAATCAATAAAACACATTTTTTTAAAAAAATATATTGTTTCTACTTTCCAGGCTTATGAACCTCTTTGTACTGTCCTTGCCGTAATATTTTTTAATGTGTAGTGGACTTCTCTCATGTAAAGATTAAGCTCTCTGACTTCATCATGGGGTTCTGTCCTAGCCCTCTAGCAATTCTATAATTAACAGTTAGTAAATGCCTTCCCTGCTATGCACTTGTGTTTACCTGACCACAGATTTGTAAGAGGCCAAAAAAATATAGAGGCCAGGAAAATATAAAGAATCATCAAAATGATCCAGGTTTGATATTTACAAAGAAAAATATCATGATATGATTGTTCCAAAGAAACACACACTTTTATCCCTGCAAACTACACTAGAATTCTTGCCATTCCAATGAAGCCAAGACAAGAAAATGCCTATAATTTCTTACAGCAGTAGACCTTCATTCCTAAGGAGTTTCATATAAATGATCTTTGATAAGCTTAACCAGAAGTTGTACTTATTTCAAAGAAGTTGTAGCCTGGCTGGCTACAATCAGTGGTTGAACCAAGAGGTCAGGGTTGGATTCCCGGTTGGGGCACATGCTTGGGTAGCAGGCTTGATCCCCAGTGTCTCTAATCACTGATGTTTCCATTTCTCTCTTCCTCTTCCTCTTCCTCTCTAAAATCAATAAAAATATATTTTTAATAAAAGAATGCATAAATCTTACCTCCTGTTTAAAAGCTACAAATAGGTCTCTTTTTATTATGGCAACTGAAAAGTTTGTTTGACCTATACTCAATTAAAATTGGATCTTTTTTTATACCAAAACATTGTTCTGAGATGATTTCTTACACCTGTCTATATTGGTGATGGTGTTTTGTATTGTATTATTTTGAGGAGACAATTTGGTGTCTTATCTTTCAAATCTCCAAACATCTAGATTTATTTAAGTATCTGACCATCTAAAATGGGGCCCTACTCTAGGGAGTATGCATTTGTCACTATAAATTTTATAGATAGAATAATTAGATTATTTTTGTACAAGTCTATTTATTTGAAAGATTTGTGTCTCTAGAGGATGAAAAGTACTAGTAGGAAGAAAACCTACCTTTCACAAAATTGGTAAATTACATTTAAAATCTTAACTTTAGCCAAAACCGGTTTGGCTCAGTGGATAGAACGTCGGCCTAGGGACTGAAAGGTCCCAGGTTCGATTCCGGTCAAGGGCACATATTTTGGTTGCAGTAACATCCCCAGTAGGGGATGTGCAGGAGGCGCCTGATCAATGTCTCTCTCTCATCGATGTTTCTAACTCTCTATCCCTCTCCTTTCCTCTCTGTAAAAAATCAATAAAATATATTTAATAAAATAAAATAAAATCTTAGCTTTACATTTCTTTTTTTAGTCATTCAATAGGGCCCCTTTTATGTCATTAGGAAACATGAGAGAACATATATATCTGCTATGTCATAAGCTTTTTTTCACTTTTGCCCACTACCTCCTTGTCTCTGTCTCTCTTTTGGATTTATCATGCAAAGAACAAATATGGATTTGAGAATCTGTAATATATCAAGTGCTAGCCCAGTTCTCCAGTAGCATTGCAGCTTTCTCAAACAGATTTGAGAGAAGGTGTGATAAGTCATATATTCCCAAATGTGTATTGAAGCCAACTTTACCTCTTTTTCTTCCAGAGGTAATAACTTTGAAGTCCTATTTGAGCATAGAGATAATAGATTTTACTAAGAGAATTTGGTATTATTTAGGAGATTGCTAAATTGTTGATCTTAGAGGATGCTGTCTATGGGTAGGTACATAAGCCTCCCTGGTATTCACAGCTAATCAGAAGCTTGAGTTAAAAGAATCTCAGGAGTTTTGCTCTGTTCCACTTTTACTTAGTAGAAAGCTGAGGCCACAGAGGTTTTGAATTGCCAAATGCCTCACATTAAATTTTTATCAAAACTTGCATCATTTTTCTGACTCAGTCTTTTGAGTTTTACTCTACCTTATTGAGTATAGAGAGAGCCTAAAGCAAAATGAGCCCAAAGAAGACTGAAAAGCTAAAACTTGTACCCATTCTGGAATTTGCAAGTACTTGACCTGGAAAAAAAGAGACCAATTAAAGACTTCATAGCTAATTGTATTTAAGGGTATAAACAGCTTTTACAATAAGAATTCTGATGACCAAATTGTAGTATTGACTGAAGGCATAAAAAGAACAAATATATTAAGTTGTACTGTGAAGATTTGGATAAGGTATAAAAAAATCCCTAATGTTAAATGTAAAAGATACATGTGAATGGGTAGAGAGCTAGACCTATGTTTTTTTAAATTAAATTTATTAGAGGGTCATTGGTGAATAACATTATATAGGTTTCATGTGTACATTTCTATGAGACATATCTGTATATTGCATTGTGTGCCTGCCACTCAAAGTCAAATCTTCTTCTGTCACCACATATTTGACCCCCTTTACCCTTTATAACCCCCCACTCCTCTTCACTCTGATAACCACCATATTGTGGTCTGTATCTATACATTTTTGTTTGTTTGTTTTTCTCACTTATTCTTTTGTTGCTTCCTGTCTTCATGTCTTGGTCACCATGAATAATGCTGCAATGGACCTATATTTTTAAAAGATAGTGATTCCTAAAGATAGTTTTAGGAAATTACCTAGATCCAGGTGTGTATATGTGCTTATGTATTGTGTGTTGAGTTGCAAACTTCCTGTCCAAATGGAAGGAGTCCATTTTTTTTATCAAGTGAAAGTAGAGCTGGGCTTAGAGAGAATTCCACCTGTTCCTGGGAACTCCAAGTTCCTCAGAGCACAAGCTGAGTGAAAAGAACTGATCCAGATCTTCATTTGCCCAGAATGGGTTTACCTTAGGGCAGAGAATAGCTTTATGAGAGTGTATCAGCTCTGACATTCCTGGAAGAGCTCTCTGCCTGCATATGAAGAAGTAGTTTGGCAAAGTACATGATAGTCAGCAGTCATTGACTCATGCCCTTTCATTTCAACTAAATTGAATAATCAATCCTCAACATAAGGCCTTGCACACAGTGGGCTTTTGACAAATATTTGTTGAATAAATGTCATTCTTTGATCCAGTAGAGTGCTTTAGTTCTCTAAATGAGTTGGTGAAAAGCAATGACAAGTCAGAGTTAATTTTGGCTTACCTCTCTAGACAGTGTATTGGATTTCACCCCATAGGATGGCTGCCAATGGTACAATTTTCCAGCTTTGCTTGTGCTGGTAGCCTGGGCAGAAGCTGGGTTGGCTGTGGCAGCAGAAACATGAGACACAGACCTGGGGCCAACCTAAGTCAGTCAATATCTCCCTGCTCAGCATCTCAGAAATGTTTCCTTAGTTAATATCTTTGAACAGTAATGAAGGAAGGAAGGACGTTTTTAAAAGAATAACATCAATATGAAAGAGATGCCCAAGTGTGCTCTGGATTGAACACAGTTTATACCTTCTAAACGGAATTTTTGTTCTTGTTTTCTTTTCTTGGCCTTAATTGTGAGGAGGTGACTCCACAACATTATAGATTTTTGGATATTGACAAGTCAATCTGCCATTAAATGTGTAGCTTTGAAGAGGAGAAAGTAATTTTCCTGGGTTTTCTGACTTTTAGGGACAAATGTTTTGAGAACTGCCATATAAGGAAGAATGGGTCTTTACAGACCAAACAATTTATAATCTCCCCACCCATTCCCAGGAAGTATGTTTTTATGCTGCTTTATTCAGCATTTTTTCTTTTTTATTTTATCTTGCAAATAGTATACAGTAACCTAGACATAAATGAAAAAGTAGGATATTGTCTGAAATTCCACCACCTAATTATAGAAAATATCTTAATTTTTTAGTTTTTCCATATAGTCACTGTTTGTAAAAAATAAAGTGCTATACAAGGTATAGATAGAAGTATGTCTTTCATTTTATGCCAGAACTAGGGTGATATATATTTTCTATGTTAAATCATTTTTATCAGGCATCATGTCAGTATCTATGATGGATGTATTACACCTTAAGTCTTTCTTTATTGTTTGATAATGAATTATAGTGTTCAGGTTTTTCCACTTTAAAACAACTGAAATGGTGGGGGAGGGGAATGGTGGCGGAATAGATGGATGTATCCCCAGCCTTATCCCTGAGCAGACAGAGAACAGCTGAGGGTCGCACTGGGAGTGTTTGTTGGCGAGTTGAGGGACAGCTATACTCCAGGAGAAGGTGGAGGACTGCTGGATGGGGCTCTCCTGACTGGGAAGCCCCTACTGCTGCTGGGTTTTCTCCTGGAGCCACCAGCTTGGACATGGAGATCACGCCATCTTGAAGGAGAAAGTGGATGTTATCAGAAGCCTGAAAATCTACAACTACAGCACCCACCAAACAGTTGCAAACCCCAGAACACCAGTCCCCAACTGGCACAAACACTCGGACTCAGAAAGTTCTACACTCCACATGGAAAGGTCATATTTTGCCTGGGATAAGGTGAGGTCTCTGGTTCTGGCAGGACAGAGAAACATGCACACTGTGGGAGGTGGAGGACTGAGGGGAATCTGCACCTCGAGAAATCCATGGCTGTTGGGGCTGGCGTGATCCATGAATGTGGAAGGTGATCCTCAGAGCTTCTAACAGAGGGGATCTCTAAAAAGTGATCTGATGAAGGACAGCCTGGGAGTTTTTAAAGTGTGCCGGCTGCTTGGGCAAGATGCGGGGAGAGGGACTGCGCAGACTTGTGTGCAGCTTTGGGTTTCTCATACATGCGCTTTTCCTCTTCAGATTCCTGCTTCTGATTGCTAAGCCCAATACATAAGATCACCCAATTGGGGTTTGCAGGGGAAAGTTGTTTTTTTGGAACCTGGGGATCAGAGTGGGGAGCAACCATCGGAGAACCAGCTCTGGGGCAGCAAACTCCCACAAACCGGTATTGAGTGCCACAGAGAAAACAGGATCTAAGCACAAGTTAGAAAGGACCTATAGTCTAGGAGGTCAATCCAGAAATACTGCCACCCAGGGGCTGAATCACAAATTGACTATTGTGTAATCACAAATAAAGGAATAAAGAGATTAAGACATACTTCCTGCATAAAAAATAAGGACTGGCTTGTAATACTGAGCACCAGTGGAACACAGGGAACTCTAATACTGTCCTGATTGGGAAAGATGCCTGGCAAACAGAACAATGGAGGATGTGAATGACCTTCACTACCTACTGCACATTCTTTTTATTTTTTCATCTTTTACATAAGAAACTAATTTTTTTCTTATTTCCTAATTTTACCTTTTTAATTACTAAATTTTTATTTTCAATCAGTATTATTTTACCCTTTTGAAAAAAAAGTGTCATTTTAGTTTCTCTTTATTTTACTTTGGGATTAAAGTCCTACATTCTGTTTTCATCTTTCCTTTAGCATCTTTTTATCTATCTCAATTCTTCCTTTATGCCATCACTCTCTTCCTAACTTTTCCCCTTTTGTTGTCCTGTTTCTCTTACCCTTTTCCTACTTTAGATTTTCCCTATTCTTTCTTTCTTTTTACCCCTGTTAAAATTTCACCCTATTTATATATCTAATTTCTAATCCCCTGCTCCAAGTCCATATACACCTCTCTCTTCTCTATCCAAAAAAAATTGTTTGTGCCTCTGTACTTTTGTTATTGTTTGCTTGAATGTATATTGTATTGATTTTTTATGCTTTTTTGTGAGATTGTTTTTCTTATTCCTTTTTTTGCTTTGTTTTTTGCTTCTGTTTTTCCTTACCTCACTTAATATTAGTTGTTGTTTGTAGTTTGTATTAATCTCCAGGTACTTGTTGCTGGCATTTATTGGGATTAGTGGCTATTCTATTGGTGTTTTCTCCCTCTCTCTATCTCTCTTATTTTCCCTTCTCTTTCTTATTTTATTTCTTTTTTTCTCTTACTTTTTTTCTCCCATCTCCCAATTTCATTTTGGTACTCCTTTCTTTTCATTTTTTTCTTCTTTTCTCTCTTCTCTCCTGTCCTCTAATCTGCCTCTCTCTGGTGGTCACCTTTATTTGTGGTTATTAATATTGTAATGAATACATTTCTGTTCAGTGCCTTGGGCATTGTACCTGATTGTGTTGTATTTGGTACCTTTAAATCAATGCAGGAGAAGTACATAACCAGAAACCCAGAGAATTGAGAGCATGGGAAGACAAAGAAACAGCCTGCATATGAAAGAAAAGCAAACATCACCAAAAAAGGAAGTGAATGAAATGGAGGCAAGCAACCTGCTGGACAAATAATTCAGAGAAATGATCATAAGGTGGCTGAAAAGAATGGAAGACAAATTCGACAATATGAGTTAGAACCAAGACGAAATGGAGAAGAACCAAGAAGCAATGAAAAATGACATGACTGCTGTAAAGAACTCAATAGAACACATCAAAAGTAGTCTAGAAGAAGCAAAGGACCGCATCAGTGAGCTAAAAGACAAGGTGGGAAAAAATACCCAAGTAGAGCAGCTTCTAGAAATACAAAAATTAAAAAGCAGGAGGAGAGCCTAAGGGAACATTGGGACAACACGAAAGAAAACAACATCCACATAATAAAGGTTCCAGAAGGAGAGGAAACTGAGCAAGGAATAGAAAATCTGTTTGAAGAAATAATGACAGAAAACTTCTCTGATATAGAAAAGAAAAAACCCACACAAACCCAAAAAGCTCATAGAGTCCCAAGCAAAATGAACCCAAAAGACCAATGCCAAGGCACATTATAATTAAACTGGCAAATACCAGTGACAAAGTAAGAATCTTAAAAGCAGCCAGAGAGACAGAAAATTACTTACAAAGGGACTCCCATCAGACTAGTGACTGATTTCTCAACAGAAACTCATCAGGTCAGAAGGGAATGGAATGAAATATACAAAGACATGCAAAGGAAGGATCTGAATCCAAGAATACTGTGCCTAGCAAGGCTATCAATCAAAATTGAAGGTGCAATCAGGAGCTTCACAGACAAAAAAGGACTAAGGGAATTTATTACCACTAAACCAGCAATGCAAGAAATGCTAAAGAGTCTGCTGTAAAAAAGGAAGGAAAGAAGGAAGAAGGAAGAAAGGAAGGAAGGAAGGAAGGAAGGAAGGAAGGAAGGAAGGAAGGAAGGAAGAAAGAAAGAAAGACAGAAAGAAAGAAAGAAAGAAAAGGAAAGAAATAAGAAGTGAAGAAGGAACACAGGAGTAAAGAATAAAAATGGTGACAAATATGCACCTATCAATAATAACTTTAACTGTAAATGGATTAAATGCCCCCATCAAAAGATATAGGGTAACAGATTGGATAAGAAAACATGACCCATATATCTGCTGTCTACAAGAAACCCACCTTAGAAAAAAAGATGCACATAGTCTGAGGGTAAAGGGATGGAATAAAATTTTTTAGGTAAATGGAAATGAAAAAAAAAGCAATATTTTTATCTGACAAATTAGTTCTCAAAGTGAAGGCCATCACAAGGGATAAGGAAGGCCACTTCATAATACTAAAAGGAGCATTCCAACAGGAAGAAATAACTCTGGTAAACATTTATGCACCCAATACAGGAGCACCCAAATACATGAAAAAACTCCTGGAGGATATCAAGGGAGAGAATTGACAGCAATATAATCATAGTAGGAGACTTTAATACCATACTATCACCATTGGGCAAATCCTTTAAACAAAAAATCTGCAAAGAAACATCAATCCTAAATGACTCATGAGACCAGATTAAATTAATTGACATCTTCAGAACATTTCACCCCAAAACCACAGAATATACATTCTTCTCCAGTGCACATGGGTCATTTTCAAAGATAGACCATATGTTGAGTCATAGGCAAAGTCTCTTCAAATTCAAGAAGATAGAAATCATATCAAGCATCTTCTCAGATCACAGTGGCATAAAAATGGAAATCAACTAAAATAAAAAACAATTCAAATAAATCAAACACATGGAGACTAAACAGCATTCTATTAAACAATGACTGGATCACCAGAGAAATCGAGGGAGAGATAAAAAAAATCATTGCAAAAAAATGACAGTAAAAACACAGCAATCCAAAATCTATGAGACACCAAACATTCAAGAAAGAATTAAACCTATCCTCCTCAGACCATTCCAAAAAATCCAAGAGGAAGGAACACTTCCAAACACCTTCTATGAAGCCAGCATCACCCTAATACCAAAACCAGATAAAGACAACACAATAAAGGAGAATTACAGACCAATATTCCTCATGAACATAGATGTCGAAATCCTTAACAAAATTCTAGCAAATCAGATCCAGCAGCACATCAGAAATATCATGCATCATGACCAAGTAGGATTTATCCCATGAATGCAAGGATGGTACAATATCTGCAAATCAATAAACGTGATACATCACATAAACAAACTGAAAGGTAAAAATCACAGTCATATCAATTTGTGCAGGAAAAGCATTTGACAAAATCCAACACCCTTTCTTGATAAAAACTTTCAACAAGGTGAGAATAGAATAATAATAAAAGCCATATATGATAAAGCCACAGCTAACATCATACTCAATAGGCAAAAACTAAAACCATTTCCACTAAGAACAGGAATAAAACAGGGATGCTCATTCTCACCACTCCTCTTCAACATAGTTCTGGAAGTATTAGCCATTGCAATTAGACAAGAATATGAAATAAAAGGCATCCAAATTGGAAAAGAAGAATTAAAACTGATGACATAATATTGTACATAAAAATTTGAAAGACTATCAAAAAACTAATAGATTTAATAAATGAATTCGGCAATGTAGCAGGATACAAAATTAACACCAAGAAATCTATGGCATTTCTGTTCACCAATAGTGAACTTAAGAAAGAGAGACTAAAAAAGCAATCTCATTTACCATAGCACAAAAAAAATTAAGATACTTAGGAATAAACTTAATTAAGGAGTTAAAACACCTATACATGGAAAACTATAGAACACTGAAAAAAGAGATAGAGGAATGTGTAAACAGATGAAAGAGCATACTATGCTCATGGATTGGGAGAATCAATATCATTAAAATGTCCATATTACGCAAAGAAATCTATAGATTCAATGCACTCCCCATGAAAATACCAATGGCATATTTCACAGACCTAGAAAGAATTCTCCAAAGATTCATCTGGAAGAAAAAAAGACTCTGAATAGTCACAGCAATCCTCAGAAAGAACAAAGTAGATAAGATCTCAATACCAGATTTCAAGCTGTATTACAAAGCAACTGTTCTCAAAACAGCCTAGTACTGGCACAAGAACAGACATATAGACCAATGGAATAGAATAGAGAATCCAAATATCAACCCAAACCACTCTTCTCAATTAATATTTGGTAAAGGAGACATGCACATAAAATGGAGTCAATACAGTCTCTTCAACAAATGGTATTGGGAAAATTGGACAGATACTTGCGAAAAAATGAAACTAGACCACCAACTTACACCATACACAAAAATAAACTCCAAATGGATACAGGATTTAAACATAAGACGTGAAACCCATAAAAATACTAGAGGAACCCACAGAGAGCTCAATCTCAGACATATGCCTAAGGAACTTCTTCACTGATACTGCTCCTAGGGCAATGGAAACTAAAGAGAAAATAAACAAATGGGACCACATCAAAATAAAAAGCTTTTTCACAGCAAAAGAAACTATCAACAGAACAATAAGAAAGCCCATTATATGGGAGAACATATTTTCAGATGTTATCACTAATAAAGGTTTAATCTCCAACCTCTACAGGCAACTTATACAACATAATCAAAGGAAGATTAATGATCCAATAAAAAAAATGGGCAATGGACCTAAATAGAATCTTTTCGAAAGAAGACAGAAGAAAGGCCAAGAGACACATGAAAATATGCTCAAAGTCACTAATTATCCGAGAGATGCAAATCAAAACAATAATGTGATACCATATCACATCTGTCAAAATGGCTATCATCAACAAATCAACAAAGGACAAGTGTGGAGGAGGATGCGGAGAAAAAGGAACCCTTGTGACTGCTGGTGGGAATGCAGACTGGTGCAGCCACTGTGGAGAAGAGTTTGGAGTTTCCTCAAAAAACTAAAAATGGATCCCCCGGTGTGGCTTAGTGGATACAGCATCAGCCTGCCGACCAAAAGGTCCCAGGTTCGATCCCGGTCAAGGGCATGTATCCTGGTTGCAGGCACATCCCCAGTGGGGGGTGTGCAGGAGGTGGCTGATCGATGTTTCTCTCTCATGGATGTTTCTAACTCTCTATCCCTCTCCCTTCCTCTCTGTCAAAAATCAATAAAATATATTTTTTTAAAAATAATAAAATAAAATAAAATAAAAATGGATCCCCCATTTGACCCAGCAATCCCACTCTTAGGAATATATCCTAAGAAAATAGAAACACTAATCAGAAAGGATTTATGCACCCCTATGTTCATAGCAGCACAATTTACAATAGCTAAGATTTGGAAACAACCTAGGTGCCCATCAGCAGATGACAGGACCAGAAAACTATGGTACATCTGCACAATGGAATATTATGCTGCCATAAAAAAAGAAGAAATTCTTACCATTTGCAGCAACTTGGATGGAACTGGAGAGCATTATGCTAAGTGAAATAAGTGAGTCAATGCAGGAGAAACACCACATGATCTCCCTCATTTGTGGATAATAAAGAGCACTAATAACTGGTGAACAAAAAGATAGATACAGAGGTAGTAGAGCATCAAACAGACTGTCGGACTTCAATGGGAAGTTTAAGGAGGGGTGGGGTAGATAAGAGATTAACTGAAGGATTTCTATGCATGCACATAAGCATAACTAATGGATGTAAGACCCTGAAGAGTCAGGGCATGCATAGGAGTGGGTTGGGGGGGGGGGCAATGGGAAGATATGTACACATGTAATACATTATTTTAAAAATGGAAAATAAAACAAGTGAAATGAGTAATTTATTATATGTAATTTTTCCTCTTTTAAAAGCAGCACAGCATAGAGATTATTCCTTGCCTAACTATACTTACATTTTAGTGGCAGTAGACAAAGATGAAATAAAACAAGTTGGTAATAGTTGCTATTGCATCTGAGTACCATGAAAGAATGATAATGTGAACTCCTGATGGGTTATTCTATTCCAAATCTTGAGACTATGTCCATTTTAACCAGGTATGTGAGTGCAGAAGGAATTACAAACATTGGGAAGAGCTTGTACAAGAATATTGAGGTCTGGTAAATTCTGGGAATGGCCAATCGTTATGAACAACTGGAGGTCAGTGGGAAGGAAGGTCAGTTCCAAGACTAAGACAGGAATCAGATGATGAAGGAAGGGCCTTGTATGCCCATTTTAGCAACTCAATATTGTCTTTTATGCAACCATGATATTGTTGAAGGATTTTAAGAAGATAGCAGAGGCAATATAAATTCTTTTTGTCACCCTTCTGGAGGAGGGATTGGAGAATGACAAATTGCTATAGGTAGAGAAAACTACACTTATGATGACAGTTCAGTAGGAGGTAAAAAGAGCTTCAAGTACATTGAGTTTTATGTACTTGCAGACTCAAGAGAGAAACAAGATTTTAAAGCCAATTGTATACATGACATTTGAAAATATTGAGTGGATGACATCACTGAGGGAGCTTGTGTAGAATGAGAGAAGGCCAAAACCAGAGGCTTAGAAAATAAGGTAAGAGGAGGAGGAAAAGGCAGAAGGGAAGAGAGAGCAAAGGCAAAGGGCAGTACGTGCAGTAGAAGGTAAATCAAGTTAGTTGCAGAATTTAAAGTATTTATTGGTTATCTATGTTTAGATTTTTAAAAACTGTCTACTTGAATATTGTTTGTTGTGTTCTCCCTGGCTTAAAAAACACTTATCAATCCATGAGTTTTCCACATCATGTAAATATTGGCTCTTTGTAAAAGTTAAACTTGATATTCATTCTTCCTAGTGCATTTTTGGGGTTTTAAGTTTTCAATTATATCTATTGGGAAGTTCAACAATTTTAAAACAGTTGAATTGCTTTTCTTTTGTGGTTCATCTCTTTTGCTTGAAGTCTAGGCAGATTAATTAAAATGGATTGAGGGGATGAGGACTACAGGTCGAGAGTCCAGTTAGGAAGATATTATGACAAGGAATGATGCTCTGAAAGCCTGAACATGGGAGAAACAGTAGGAATGGAAAAGAGAAGATGGATACAAGTTATTACAGAATTAAAGACTCCACAATCAACTAGACAGTGGTATTTGGAGGCTGAGGTTTTAGACAATGTAGAAAGGGAAGAAAACCAGAATTTTAAGCTTTTAGCATATTTCAAGAAATTTCTAGATTATTTTCTCTGTTCAGTCATTCAAAAATATTTATTAAACACCTGTCATGAGACCAATACCGTTCTATGTGCTTGCAGTGTCTTACTCTCTATACTCTCAAATTAGACATATCACTTTGGAATCAGAGAAATTGGGTTACAGTCTTAGTTTGTTGCTGATTTGTTGTTTGACTTTGGGGAAGCTAATTACTATTAATGCATATCAACACTGTAATTTATAGATTGGAGATAAACATATTTACCTCGTGGGATTATTACAAAAATTATAGAACACACACACATGTCAGGAACGTACTAGGTACTTAATAATGATTTGTTTTTCTTTCTTTTGAAAAAAACATATTTGTTAATTCATTTTTATTGCTTAACCTGTGTTTTCTTTTTTGAATGCAAAATAGAGACATGTATGCTGGTTGATATCAACAGCGAAAAAAATAAATGCTCTGTAAAATTTCATTAGATAAAATTTCATTAGTATATTGAACTTTATGAAGAATTTTGGCATTTAAACCATGGCAAAATAAATATATGAATAAAGGAAAATATAATTTTATCCAAATTTCTTACTAAAAATTTATATACTGCAGCATGATTTTCCTCTTTATGAGATCTGAGAAGATGTAAGGTGAAGTCAGTCTATTTCTATTTCTGCTTACTGTAATAGGCATATTGTTGATTATATTGATTAAAAGTTTTGAATTTCCATTAAATATCTTCTTACCTGATTTACTTTGTTGCACAATCATTTCTCACTTTTTTGTTGTTGTTTATGGCATTTACCTAGAGACGAGAGAGAGAAGAAATGCCAACGAGTCTAAAGGTCAGAGTGTTTACACACACACATACACACACACGTACCAAATTCCACTTCTCAGAATGCATTAACCATTACAAGTCTGGCATCTCTTTCAGCTTTCAGATATCAAATTAATGTAGGACTGTTTTCTCTTCTGAAGGCAATTTTTGAGGACATAAAAATGAGCAAGGGACATGAAAATGGAGGCTGGATGAATCAGAATTCAAAGCATTTTCAGCTCATGGTTAGTGTGAAAGCACCAAAGATGCCGGTTTTATGGGCTGTTTGATTTTGTAACACTTCAAGTAATAAAAGCATCAACATAAATTCTGGGTAGGTGTTACTCCCCATTGAAGTTCTGCTCTAGGGATGGATAAATCTCTTTGCACAGCTGTGTAAATACTATGCTGCCATTTGGCACAAATGGGATGTTGGTCTAGAAATCTTCACTTGTGAAGAACAAACCCAGGGACTAGAAGAGGTGTGGGTTAGCAAGAAAGGAGCATGTGCTCCGAGTGTTCCTAACAGGTATTTGCTGCTGTTGTCTGCCCAGCATATTTTTATTTGGGTACTGCTCTCCATCTGCCAGAGTTTTGGTCATGCTGTCGAGTAAAATACTCTTGCTTCTGCCCGACAGAGTAGACTCTAGTGGTCCAACAGTTGTAAAATCAGAGGCCATGAGAAAAAATACTTGATAAATTTAACTACATGAAACATTTATTTTAGTTTAGTTTATTTATATGTATTGTTGATTTCAGAGAGGCAAAGAGAGATAAAAACATCAATAATGAGAAAGAATCATTGATCAGCTGCCTCCTGCATATCCCACACGGGGATCGAGCTCACAATTCAGGCATGTGCCCTTAACCAGAATTAAACCTGGGACCCTTCAGTCTGCAGGCTGATGCTCTATCCACTGAGCTAAACTGGCTAGGGCTAAAAAAAATTTAAATGCATCAAAAAATTATGAACAAATTCAAAGACATTTGATAAATTTGGAGGAAATATTTTCATGATATACCACTTATAAAAATGTAATATCCATAATCTTACCTAATAAAAGAGTAATATGCAAATTGACCATACCTCCACTATACCACCAGCTACGCCCACCAGCCAATCAGAGCAAGTATGCAAATTAGCCCAACCAAGATGGCTGCTGCCACAGAGAGAGCAGGAGGGAGGCTAGGGTTGCCCCTGGCAATGTAGGAAGCCAAGCTTGCACACCCTTGGTCAGTGAGGCCTCCGCTTAAGGCAACAAAGTTTCAATGGCTGTTCCAGCAGAAGGCTTGGCTCAGTTCCAGGTACAAAGTTTCAATTGTAGAAGATAAATAAATCCCAGATACCAGGGCCTCTGCTTGGAGGGCATGGCCAGCCTGCAAATCACCACAGGCCCCTCACCCAGGCCACTTCACACCCCAGTGGAACATCCACACTGATCCAGGACAACCTTTAGGGCAAACCAGCTGGTCCCCACCCATGTAGCAGGCCTCTATCCTATCTAATAAAAGGGTAATATGCAGATTGACTATCATTCCAACACACAAGATGACTGCCCCCATGTAGTCAAAAGATCCTATGCCCATGTGGACACAAGATGGCCACCACAAGATGGCCAGCAGGGAAGGGCAGTGGCAGGGACCAGGCCAGCAGAGGAGGGAAGTTGGGGGTGACCAGGCTAGCAGGGAAGGGCAGTTGGGGGGGAACCAGACCTGCAGGGGAGGGCAGTTAGGGGTGACCAGGCCCACAGGGGAGGGGAGTTAAGGGTAAACAGGCTGGCAGGGGAGTGTTAGGGGATGATCAGGCTGGCAGGCAGAAGCAGTTAGGGGCAATCAGGAAGGCAGGCAGGTGAGCAGTTGGGAACCAGCAGTCCTGGATTGTGAGAGGGATGTCTGACTGCCCATTTAGGATCGGGCCTAAACGGGCAGTCCGACATCTGTTAAGGGGTCCCAGATTGGAGAGGGAGTAGGCTAGGCTGAAGGACGTCCCCCTCCCCTCAACCATGCACGAATTTCGTGCAATGGGCCTCTAGTACATAATAAACTCTTAAAATTATAGAGGAAATTTTTTAAAAATGTAGTAGAAATTAGGAAAAGATATGAAAGATAATCCACAATGAAAATAGCCATTAAACATAAAAAGGAGTTCAATTTCTCCCAGTCCTTGCCAAAACATTTTATCTTTTGTTGTTTTAATGATAGCCATCCTAACTGTGGTTTTGATTTGTATTTCCCTATAATCAGTAATGCTGAGCATCTTTTCATATACTTGATGGCCACTTTTATATTTCTTTTTTTACAAAGAAATATGTATTAAGTCACTTGTTTAGTTGGGGGGGAGGGTTGATATTGAGTTGTCACAATGAACTTGGAGGAGATTTAGCCAAATGAAATAAACTGTTCACAGTAGGACAGATACTGCAAATTCCTGCTGAGAAGAGGTACGTAAGAGAATGAAATACATTGAAGCAGAAGGTAAACAGTGGTTACCAGGGACCAGGGATAGGGAGAAATGGGCAGTTATTCAATAGATAAAAAGTTTCAGATGTGCTTTTAACCTTTCCCTCTTCTATTGTGAACACCTATAACACCTTCTCTTTCTTTTCTAACTGGAGAATGCTTGCTCATCTTTCATAAGCCACTGAGCTAAACTAGCTAGGACTAAAGAAATCAAAAACCCTTTTTAAAACTCTCAGATTTCCCCCCCCCCATTTCCCCTATTTCTAACCTGGGGTGGGTTAAAACATTCTCTCATATCCTCAGGACATCACACCCATTTTGTTTATCAAATTCATTCAATTATATTGCTATTGCGTTACTTTTCATTCAGTAGACACATTGTATAATTACCAACCTCAATCAATGTTAAACTGAGAGATTATAAATGAATGAGTGCTTAAGACAGAAGGGGAGTATTTTTCCTAGAGAAAAACCTTCTGCTATCACTCAAATGTGCATCATTACAAAACAGTCTCCTCGGGTAATGAGGATAATTCTTCTCCAGTAGTTTATATAACATCTATGTTGTAAATAACTTTACGTTTAAAACTGAATTTATTTTTGGTCTGTATTTTGCAAAGGATGCACTGGGTTAAAAAATAAATAAATTCTAACTTGTAAACTACATTCTCTTCATTGAGTCTATAGCAGTAATATAAAATGCTTATAGGAAACTGTATATTTAAATATTAACTAAGTCAGATGATAAGAACAAGAAACTATTTTATAGGTCTAATAAATTTCATAAGATTTTTAATTTCCACAATATAGTATACAAAATGTTATAATACATAGTTTTTATAAATCTAATTTTTAATATGTTTTATTGATTTTTTACAGAGAGGAAGGGAGAGGGATAGAGAGTTGGAAACATCAATGAGAGAGAAACTTCAATCCGCTGCCTCCTGCACGCCCCCCACTGGGGATGTGCCCACAACCAAGATACATGCCCTTGACCGGAATTGAACCCGGGACCCTTCAGTCTGCAGGCCGACGCTCTATCCACGAACCAAACCGGTTTCGGCATAATACATACAGTTTTTAATAACAGAGCATAATGGCATTTCACTTTAACCATCAGTTACTAGTATGCTTTTGAATGTGAGTAACTGTAAAACTAACTGAAAAAAAGTCAACACTCCATCAGAATCTAATTGTTGAAAACCTTTTTGCTTTATATGGAAACTATATTAGAAGTAGATAACACCATTTTCCAGTCTGAAATTATAAGCCAGTCTACCTCCACAAATTTCTCAAGGAAACTCAAAGGCAATTACATTGTACAGCTCAATGTGCTAGAAGCTCGCCAGATTTGAGTGGACTGTATTGTTTTCTAAGAAATGATTATACTTTTATCTTTAAGCTAGAGAACTTCTTACTCTAAAGGAGTTTGTAAAGGATTTACACTGGAATTGCAACTGCATCTGTAAAATGTGTAGGGACAAAAGCCAGGTTTGTTTAATGTCTCATATGATCTCCGGGTACTTAGAAAGGCAGAGAATGCATTTCCCTGTGTCTTTTGTTCATGAAAGTCTCACAACGGTGACTTTATCTAGAACTGTTTGTAAACTTTTTTTAAAACATGTGGATATGGATGTTTAACACAACATAGATGTTTGCATGTTGCTATAGCAACGCCAGTAAGTGCTATCTTACTTTAGTAGCCCTCAGCCTCTGGATTTGTCTTCTTATTTTAAGAATTGAACGTGTGTTAGAGAATCATTGCCTAGGGCTGAAGGGGCATGATAGACCCCCATGCAAAATGAAAAACTGGTAAAATTGCAGCGGCTGAAACTGATGTTCACAACATTTCATTCCTTTGGCTCTAAACCAGATTTGGCTATACATTTCTTATACTTGAAGAGTAGGAAAACATTCAATATATCTTTTTTTTCTTCTTTTTCTGGTATAGTTTGATCTTGACCTAGGCCAAAAAAAAAAAAAATCCAAAATAAGCTAAGGGAAAACAAATCTGTTTTCTTCTTTGTCAAAGTCTCTTTTGCATCCTCTCTCTAAGAGGGTATAAAACCTTAATTCTTTTCTATGAAACAATAATCAACACAATGAAAAATGAAGCATCTAGTTGGTCTTTGATCCATAATGGTCCCGTAATATACCGCTAAGGAATTTTATATACTCAAAAGTTTAAAAAAAAAAAGTTTTCTTCACATTGTGAAGCCTCTATTTAAGAAAGGAGTCTTTAGTGTTGTCTCAGAGATAAAATCAGAAATGCCTCCGTGTCTCCTAAAAGTTTTAGTGCCTGAGAAGTTTTCTTAACTTTTCCTACTGGTGTTAGTGTTTCAGCAAAGCACTGATGCTCCATGTCCGAGAGCATCCTTGACCCAGAGAAACAGGAGGCCAGAAGCAGGGATTGCTGTTTTCCATTTTTAGTAAAAGTGCTCTGTCCTTTCAGAGTCTGCCAGGAACTTTGTGCAGAGTGATCTCAGCAGGTTGGAGATTTCTGGCAAGGTTTCACTGAGGAAGAGCGTGGAGATTTATATTTTCACTGAAAACAGTGTTTGAAATGATGTTGCTTCTACTTCATGTGATGAAAGTATCACCAACTCATCTCTGGTGCAGAAACTAGTACTGTATAGAAAAACTGCTTCTTCTCTGTGAGAAAAGAGAGTTAGGTGTAAATGTTTCTGAGACAGGGCACCTTTTGATTCAGATTCGTACCAAGGTGTAGCAGATCTTTCCCCAAGAACAGTGTTTGATGGGTGAAAGGAGAGTGAAGAGAACAACAGGACATGGGTGAGACAGGGGGAAAGTGTAACTCCGGGAGAAATAGAGATGAATGGGCTGAGTGGCCGGAGTACTCAGAAGACAGCCTGGATGACAGTTTTATATATGGGTAGCCTGGCCTTTCCACACTGTTTGCACTAATGCTGGCTATCAACTCTGTGGCTATTGTTAAATATTAGACTCATAGATGGCTGGGAGTGGTTGCTAAACTGGGGCTAAAATGGGCTGACTTTGTAGTCCTCCCCCCATCCCCCACTGCCACACACACACACACACACACACACACACACACACACACACACAATCTTAGGCACATTTTTAAATAATGATACTTGAGGACATCTTTTTAAGAACTACTTTCTTCTTGAATTTACCTTTCATGCAACTGTTCACACATACAGTGCTTAGAAAATTCATATTATAGCTGACATGGCAATTGACTAATTGTACATAAAGATGGGGATCCTGATTCTTTTAGACCTCAGAAAGCTATTTGGACAGAATACAAATTTCAAGAATCAATTAATATGTATGAGAAACATAAGAATTTAAAAATGTTTTGATTGTAACATAACATTAAGAAGGCTCCTATGGATGAGGAGGTCTTTATACACAACGTTGTCATTTAAATGTGAGGGTTAACCTTAAACTATTTGTAATTATATTCTCATTAGAGAGTCGTTCTTTTGTCTTGTTTTGTTTTGTTTCTGCAATTACGCAGTCGGCTTTTCCATTCACAGAATTAGAAATCAGGGAACCTGGAGCCTATGCTATAATTTTTCAGCATCTTCCTTTGCAGCCTTTGATTGGTCCCCGTACTTTATTCTTCTTCAGTCTCTTCAACAGAGGCACTCCTACTGCCTCTCCTAGATAATATATATACATGCTAAACTACACAAGGCCCCACTCACTGACCAGCATTTCCCATTTTTCCTTGTCTCTTTAGCCTGCTGCTTAAAGATGCTGGTAATAAGGGCAGGTTTTCATCCCACAATCTTTTGAGTGTTTGCTATTTCCAATGCACTGTGATAGATGTACAAAAATAGAACATTCTTCTTTTCTGATAGCTGAGAGCTGGGAGAGGAAGCTAATTAAAATATCCATAAATAACTTGCTTACATAAGCTGAACATGATACAGAACAACCAGGTATTTACTGAGCATCTACTGTGTCCTCTGCGCTATGCTAGGTGCTGTGGACAACTGGGCAGATGTTGCATATGCACACATGAAACACGGGCTGGGATGAACCAAAATAAGGGAGCAGAATCTGATAAGAATTCATCGGAGAGCTGAGTGTATATTAATTAATAAATATTTAGGGATGAATTAAACCAGAGGTCATCAAAAACTATGGAAGAGCTCTAGCTGGTGCCTTAAGAGTGATGATCTGGTAGAGTAGGGAAGGGGTAAACACTGGGTAGGGAGGGGATTGACAACGGCAAAGGTAAGGAACATACCATTTCTGTGCTATGATTGGGTTTCTGCTGAAGAAGCTAGGCTTATAAAAGGAATACTTTCAAGCTGAGACAGAACTCTTTTGGGGTGCTTATTAGATAGGAAACTTATTTCTAGTGTTCTACATAAAACAAATAGTGAGTGTTACGGATTGATTTGTTTCCTCCGAAGTTCAAATGTTGGACTGTGGCCTCCAAGGTGATGGTGTTTGGAGATAGGATCTTCAAGGAGGGAATTGAGGCAAAATTAGGTCGTAAGGATGGGCCCTATCTGATAGGATTATAAAGAGAAGAAGGAACACAGAGCTCACTCTCTCACCGTTCACACAAAGGAGAAAGGCAGAGTGAGGACACTGTGAAAAGGCGGCTGTCTGTAAGCCAGGAAGAGAGCTCTCACCAGAAGCCAAGCCTGATGGTACCTTGATCCTGGATTTGTGGGCTCCAGTTCAGGGTGAAGATACATGCCTATTGTTTTAGCCACTCATTCTGTGACATTTTGTTATTATGGCTCTATCGGGCTAAGACCATGAGTATTTGTAAAATACAAACAACAACCAAAAAAGAGCAAGAAAACAGAATCCTTCCTCTGAAATGACAAAAGGGAAACTGAGGAGAAACACAGTATACCTAGAAATATGTTACCATTTAAGGAGGCAGAAGGTCCTACTGTGGAAAGCTTGTCTTCATGGGCTGTCTGGATTGACATGCTGTGAAATATCAGGAAGTAACTTAATGAGTCTTTTCTGGAACAAGAACCCAACCTGAAAATTATATGCAGGGTCACTTGGGGTTACACATGTTTAAAAATATAGGTAATTGCTGCCCATGAGAAATACTAAAAACTATTGACCATTTTTTTTGTTTCACACTGCTGTTTTTATTGTGTTAATAAAACTTTATTAACACAAGTTTTAATTAACTCAGTTGACAGTATTATTTTTCTCAGCTGACTAAAAATCTAGGACAAATTCTAGCAATAATTGTGTTGAATCTCTGCAGGGAAAAAGTAGGAGCAATAATACTGATTAAACTTTCCAATGGTTGCGTTAGCAGAATTTTTTTTTTTCTAAGATTGAATATTTTCACTTTTTGCTCAGTTTTGAAAGCAAACAAATCTTCATTGTCTGAACTGGAAGAAAAGTTTCACTTTTCAGAGGAATAATTTCTTAAAAGAGAAATTATTTTGAACAAGATGCAAATTCTTTAGTATCTATGTGTCTAAGCTCAGTAGCTCAATATTGGGTGATGTGGCACCATTTCTACTATATTCAAAAATACTGAATTGTGTCTCAGCACCGCAATGGGCACATGACACTGCATTCTTTTCTTAATTTTCATAGACTCTAAGAAACTTAGGTCATTCCAGTATTAAATAAAATACCTGAAAAATTCGCTCTAAATCCATATAAATTAATCCAAACCACTTGAATTGTCATATAAAAATATTGATAATTGAATTTCTGGCTGATGATACATAAATTTATATATACGGTGGGACAAAAGTAGGTTTACAGTTATGAGTTTATGAAACACAGTGTATTCTTGTATTATTATTAATTAATTATTGTATTATATTCCACACAAACAACTGTAAACCTACCTTTGTCCCACCTTGACAATACAAGGGTTTATGAGAGCACTTATATTTTCAAGTTAGTCCTTATGAAGAAAAGGGCATTTGATCCAGCATCTAAGGATGAATAGGATTTCAATAGGTACTTATGGGGCCTGTAAAACATTCAAGGGATAACTTCTGAAATAAACACAAAAGCAGAATGAAGTGTGTGTGGTGGGATGTCTTCAGGGGAAATCATAGAGCAGGTTGTGTAGGGATTTAGCAGAGGCTATGCCCCAAGTGAAGAAAATGAAGATGGGGTTTGGGACTAAGATTATAAAGAGACTTCCTGTGGAAGGGCTTTCTTTTGAAATGTATTCTCTAAGGCAGCAATTTCAAGGATTCTCCAAGGAAGTTTATGTTCCAGTCCTCACTTTCAGAGATTCTGATTTTTCTGTTTAAGATAGAGCCTAGAATTTTGCTCTTAACAATAGCAAATTCAGGTGATGTAGCTGGTCCCCATATGACTTTTTTGAGAACTACTGATCAGGTCTCATAATACATTGTCACTGTGTTATAAGTCCAAATGTATGACACAGGGACAATAGAACAGCCTGCCTCCACTATTGCCTAATATTATCGCCAAATAACATGCACTCATTCTTGTGTGTAAGAGGTTCTGTCCAGGACCTGGAGAGAGAGTAGGGGACAAAACAATATTCCTGTGAGCACAGAGTGCGTCCTAGACTGAGACAGGGTAGAGACTGTCTTGCACCTTATATCTTCATTCTAAAGAAAATAATGAAAACAAGGAGACATGTTGGGAAAAGGTGGTTGTTTCTCACAGCAGTGATCAGGAAGGGCTTGATGATGCTGTGATATCCGAGCAGAGTCCTGAAGGAAATGGGGAGGAGTGAATCTGAAGACGAACATTCTATGCTGAAGAAAGAGCTGGTCTGAAGGGAGGATTTGTGCATTATGGCTAAAGAGAAGGGAAGAGAAGAGAAGCTGAAGAAACACAGTTTAAATAGGTAGATTCATCCTTAGAAAGCCAGGTCTTCTTATGCCACAATAAAGTAAAGCGTTTGTATTCTTAGCATACGGGAAGGGTATTTTGAGCAGATGATTCGTGCTTTTAAATGATCCTCTGACTGCTGTGGGCAAGAGAGATTGTTGAGAGGTGGGAGATGACAATTGCCTAGACATGTTGGACAACAATAACTATAGGATAGTTGCAATGATACTTCAATACTTTTACATGATATCAAACTTCGTTTTAAAGGGTTCTGTGCTGTATCCTAACACCCACAGCCAATTCTCTGATTCTTTGGACACTATGTAGATCATTACATATTAAGGGAATGGAGGGAGTTTTTAACATCCTATAAGAGAGTACTTTATAACTTCTGTAATTTAAATAATGCTATCAGGAAATATATTGACCCCAAATTCTTCTTGATGAAATTTAATCTATTACTTTCTCTATTACCATATGCTTTTTTTTTGTACAGGATATAATAAAAGGACCTCAAAATTATGTTTGGATTTCAGCTCCTTAGTCGATGGCAATTATATTAAATATGTCTCAAGATTATGAAGGTCAAAACCACCAAAGGAAATAAAGATAGCCAATCACCTTTATAGAGCATGAAGAGTGATTTGATTTAACCTTATAGTAATGGTCACTGCATGTGTTGGTTTTTCAATAGTGATACAGGGAACTAAACTTATTTGTGTATTGTTTAATGTTTTCCACAAATTAGAGAATTGGCATATAGGTAAGCTTTTGTTTTAAGATTGAGCAAATGTACGGAAATAACGGCTATTTCATACTTGTAATAAAGAAATGAAGTTGCTAATGATAATGATTGCAGTCAATTTGAGAAACTGTGATGCCACGTTCACGAGGTTGAAAAACGAAACATCCCGCTGGGGCATTACCTATGGCCCATATCCAGTGACATGCTGCCAAGGAGATTTAATGTGCCTCCTGTAGAGTATTTATGAATTTATGAAAGAGTAAAAGTGGGGAGGTGGGAAGCTAGGCAGAATTGTAATGCCATAGTCTCTTCCTCAGGAAAGAAAGAGAAGAATGTTAAGAATGTAAATCTAAAGAGAAGAAGGATGTGATTGATTGCACTGATAGTTTTTTTTTTTCCTTTTTCTTGTTCCATTCTTATTTTTTAAATTTGATTGCAATCTAGAATCCAAGATTTTTAAAAATATTTTTATTGACTTTTAGAGGGAGAGGAAAAGAGAGGGACAGAGAGAGAGAGAAAGAACCATCAGGGTCTGCACGCCCCTTACTGGAGACGGAGCACAACCTGGGCACGTTCCCTAATGGAAATCGAACTGGCAACCTCCTGGTGCCTGGGTGGATGGCACCCACTGAGCCGATGGGTGGGCTGCACGGGGCTGGGGGAGCCGCCGTCCCCGGGCCCGCGCTGTCAGCTTCGGGACGGGCCTCCACCTGCAGCTCGTGCACTGATGGGGCAGAAGCCCAGCCCAGCTGATCAGCATGAGCTCAGAAAAGCCCGCCATCGCCGTGTTTGCTGGCCTCCGGGTGCGGGTTCCGGCGGTGGTTCTCCATCACCTACCTGGTGGCCCTCGATGCTCCCAACAAGAGGGACTGCACGGGGCGCTTCTCTGCCCGGAGTGCCCGGTCCCCGTCTGAGGCTGACCGCGGTAAGAGACCGACCGGAGGTGTGGGGGGGCTGCACGCTTTTGTCCTGTCCACCCACCACCTCTTACAGAGCAGCTGCACCCGGGGTTTCCCAAACCACCTCTGTTTTCTCCAAGCTTTGCTTAACCTGGTGCACCGAGGAGAACGTAGTGCAGGGGCTGCTTTTTTCCTAATCTCTTCCCCCCAATATAAAAACCTGTGTGTGTGTGTGTGTGTGTGTGTGTGTGTGTGTGTTGGGGAGGGGGATACATACCTATGATGAATTCTCAGTACATGGGACGTGCAGTGAAAGCTTGGCAGTGCGGAGCTCAGACCCGTCTGGTGAGCATGGTTAGGAGCCCAGGCCCTGGAGTCGCTGCTGGGCTTTCAGTGGTGGATTTACAATTACTAACTGTATGCCCTGAGGGAATGTGAGGGACAGAATGTGTGTGTCTCCTTCAAATTCATGTGTTGCGGCCCTGACCCCCAGGCTGCCGTGTTTGAAGGTGGGACTTAGGGGAGGTCTAGGGGTGGAGGCCCTGATCCCCTAGGATTGGGTCCACAGGAGAAGTGCCACCAAAAGCAGCATTTTCCAAGCCAGGAAGAGAGCCCTCTCTAAAGCCAGATCAGCTGGAACCTTGATCCTGGGACTTCTAGTGTCCAGAATTGTGAGAAAATAAATTTCTGGTGTCTGAGCCACCCAATCTAGAGTATTTGTTACAACGTCCTGAGAAGACAAATGCGGGGAATTACTTAGTTCTCTGTGCCTTAGTTCCCTGACTGCAAAATGACGATAACAAATATGCCTACCACCTAATGTTGCTTGGATGTGCTAAACCTAATAAGCTCAACCGATGTTAATCATTCATATTATATTTATTGAGAATGTGATTTATTGTTCTTTTATGTATCTAAAAGAGAACCAGCAAATTTTATTGGTTGAATGGGTCTTTTTTTAAAAAAAATGAATTAAACAGATTAGGTATAAATATACTTAGATTGGAATTAGAAAAATGTGTATGAGCTCCAAGCATTTAAAGATATGACCAAGAAGGCTAAAAACAGGTTTGTGGGAGGTAAGAAGAGCTTATTAACAAAATTTTCAAATTGAACACTGGCTTTTTTGGAAGATGTAACTCAAATGCGACCCAACAGACTTCAATAAATATTGTTTTTTAAATTTCAGGGCCAATAACTAAATGCAAATTATTAGTCTGAGCTATTTTTTTCAACAATAACAGGAAGAAGAAGAAAAAATTTTAAAGTACAGAGTTTATGGTCCTTTTTTTTAGCCCCAAATTTCAACATGAAGTTTTGACTGTAACCAATTCGATTTTTTTTTTCAATGAATTGAAATTTCACTTTCCTAGAAATACGGATTCAATTGATTTAGTAAAGCAAAGGGTAATTACTGTGGGTGAGGAGGAGGGTAGAGGTAAAGCCAAGTGTCTTCAATCACTTGATTGATTTAATGAAGTTCCCACTCTTCCTAAAAAAAATCCCTAGGTTGTTGCTGAAGTCTTTGAGGTCAGGATGCAATTTCTATAAGAAAATAAGAAACCAAAGGATCTGGAAAAAGAATGGAGCAAAACTCAGAGAAAAGGTAGGAAAAGAGATTACTCTGAGAAAAACCTCTGTTTTTAATTATTCCTCTCCATTTTAACTATAATGTCTGCTTAGTTAGAAGGTAGAATAAGAAGAAGGTGGGAGAAAATACAGAGTTTCAATGTTCTCAAAAAAGGTTGTGTGTCTATTTGCATATTTTACTATAAAACCATAAATTTGGGACTTAATAGTAGGAAATTCTATATTGGATCATAAATATAGCATTTTAATTGTGTAAATTGTATTCTCATGATGATTATAGTAGCATAATAAAGTCTTTTAATAAGCACTAAATAAATCCTACATGTAAAACCAAGTAATGAAACACTATAGTTTAAAATAGTATAGTAATTTGTTTGGCATCTTAATTAAATAATTATCTTAACTTAGTATTATAAGTTTAGTGTATAATTAGATAATTTCTCTGCCTAAGAAAAGGGAAATTCTTAAGTTCTTTCTCACTTAAGTTGTTATGAATAAGAAAATGTTAATGTATACCATATGTACTCTATTAAGTAGGGCATAGGAAAGGACAGAGAGGAAAACAGAAAATTTTATTTAAAAAGAATGCATGCTGCCCTAGCTGGTTTGGCTCAGTAGATAGAATATTTTGGTCCCGAGTTTTAGTCCCTAGTTATATAGTCTGTTTTTTATATAAGGCCAAAGCACTGAATTATCAAAAGCGACTATATATAACACGTGCATGCATAAACACACACACAGCAGTCAACAACCAGAGAACAAAACCTGGTATTCCTGTTCACATCACTCTCTTGTTTCACTCTTCTAACTACCCATCCATCAATCTATTGATCGATTCATCCTTATATACATACATATTATATAGTTTATTGACCTTTAAACGGGTATTATCAACCTGTTTCAGCCTAGGAAGCACACAGAGTTAGCACAGAAAGAGCAGGAAAAATGGAAGAGTATTGCCATGAAGCCCAGAGGGGTGGGGGGGGAAGTTTTAAGGAGTTGGGAGGAGGTAATGGAGGTGAGACAGAGATGCTTTGTCTGGGTAGCTTTCTATAGGATTCGTTGCTTAGGATGCTACTAAGGAATATCAAGAAAGTATTTTCAGTAGGTTTATCAAGGACAAGCCAAATTCCCATGGTCTGAAGGTAAGGAGGGTGAGGTGGAAGTAAGGAGATAAAGACATGGCATTGCTGAGAACCAGTTTGGCTCAGTGGATAGAGCGTCAGCCTGTGGACTGAAAGGTTGCAGGTTCGATTCTGGTCCAGGGCATGTACCTTGGTTGCGGGCACATCTCCAGTGTGGGGCGTGCGGAGGCAGCTGATTGTTGTCTCTCTCTCATTGATGTTTCTGACTTTCTATCTCCCTTCCTCTCTGTAAAAAATTAATAAGATATTTTTTTAAAAAAAAAAAAGTAAGATGTCGCATCCTTATCAGTACGGCTCATAACTGGGAAAGAGTGGCCTCTGCCCTTGGACCTTCATTATAAAAAGACACGCACATCATAAGAACACAGACTCACAATCTATTCAAGGACACGTGGGCAGTGCTGTTATCGGGGCTCTCGTAGCCTAGGCAGTGAACCTGACATCCTCTTTCGGGACACACCCGTCAGTCTCCAAGAAAAAGCTTCTCTCCATCTCTGACTTACACCATGTCTTTGAAACAAAAAGTGACAGTGTCGGTATGCTTTGAAAATGTGTGTGTCAGACAGATAACTGTCAAAATCAGAGGTGAATATACCTTCAAAGTGAAGGAACTGAGTATCAAAAGTTCTTAAGTAAAAGAAAAAATTAATTTTCTATTTTCTTTCACATGGAAAAATGTCATACTGTAGATTCTTACATGACAAAGTACCATTCCCTGCAGTTCTGAGCATCCATTCTCTCTTCCTCTCTGTTCCAATTTCTGGCTCTAGGGGCACATAAAAATAGTACAAAATTGGCAGCACTGGCATGACAGCTGAGAAAATACACAATGTTAAGCCACATTACTATGGTGATATTTTAATTATTATTTTTAATTAATTTATATTTTTGATGAAAATAATACTCAACATTTGGATGCTTTGAATACACTAACATTTAATATTTTAACTCATAGATCATTCCAGTCAGTAGAAAAAAAATAACACTATAATATTACTTATAAAAACAATTCATGTCCTAACTGGCGTTGGCCTGCCGACCTGAAGGGTCCCAGGTTCAATTCCGGTCAAGGGCATGTACCTTGGTTGCGGGCATATTCCCAGTAGGGGGTGTGCATGAGGCCACTGATAGGTGTTCCTCTCTCATAGATGTTTCTAACTCTCTATCCCTCTCCCTTTCTCTCTGTGAAAAATCAATAAAATATATTAAAAAAAAAAAACAAGAAGAGAATTCCCAGAAATATATAATATTGATTAAATATGATATTTGATACTTTGGCTAATTTCAATAAAAACATAGTTTTATAAATATTTTTCAATTTTTAAAATTAGGAAGGTAGATTTATCAAAATAAGAAGAAAAGCATCTTTATTTAACAGTTTGCTTGGTTTATAACATTTAAACATTTAGACCTGGTATGTGGGCTTCATCTGTCTCTTTCTTGCTTTGTGTCTTGCAAATTTTAGGGGTGGGTCTAATGTGAAGACATCCTTGAGCATTTGCTCACTTACATAGTTTCTTAAGGTGAGAAGAGAAAGCACTTTTTTGTGAGCATTATTTAGATCTGTGATACTTTCCTAGCAAATACATACACCTTTAACAAATGAAAATATTGTTTACTAAGTACTATTTGCAATCCTTGTATCAAAATCTGGCTCTCTAATTTATATTTTCACATTTCCCAATTTTTAAATATCAGTTTAGTATAAATGTAATGATTATAGTTTTGAAATTCAAATAGTTCTAAGTAGCTTATAACAACAAACTGCTTTCTGTATCCCACTGTACAGAAGCAGCCAACTTCATCATTTTTAGTTATTGGGACAGATATTTGCCGGCATATTTCTAGACAATGAATCTAAACACCTCTTTCTGATCTTCAAATTTTAGATATTATAACTTGATTTTTGGTAAGACAGATAGGTTTTAACTCTTTTAAAGTAACTCTTTCTTTTAGGCACACACATACACCAAACAACTACACTTCTATATCTTCTCAAAACTATAATTTTTGTTTAAATCATTGTCATAACCATTACCCAACATTTCTCAGTATCGGCACTATCATTGTTAGGGGCTGGATAATTCTCTATTGTCCTGGGCACTGGAGGATGTTTAGCAGCATCCCTGGCTTCTACCCACCATATGCCAGTAATGAATTCTAGTGGAGATAACCAAAATATCTCCATAAATTGTCAAATATCTTCTGCAAAGGACAAAATTGCCTCCAGTTGAGAACTACTAAATTTATCTTATAAATGACTAGAAGCCCAATGCACAAAGATTCGTGCTAGATTGGGCTTTCCTTTCTCTGGCTGCCAGCACTGCCTTTCCACTCTGGGCCGGCCCCTTTCCCCTCATGTGCCCGAGCCACCTCTTTCTGCTCTGGCCCTGACTCCCCCTACTACCCCACCCCAGAGACAGTAGGTGGGGCAGAATACCTGTGTCATCACCATGGTGACAAAGCAAGCATCTTGCCCGCCCTCCCTCCCCCGTCACTAGGAACCTGTGTATGCAAATTAATTGCCATCTTTGTTGGGTTAATTTGGCTGGTGGCGTAGCAGAGGTGCAGTCAATTTACATGTTTGTCTACTATTAGATAAGATGACTCTTTAAATGTTGTTCACTACTGAAATTACATGTTATACATGTAATTAGTGTATAATTATTGTATTATTTTACTATCCATACAAATTTTGCTTTTGATTGGAATTAATAGTTGCCTCATGTGAGCATGTGTTTATTTTATTTTATGTGTAAATTCACTGACAGAGTTACAACCCACTTCTTCATATGTCAAAGAAAATTAGTTAATCTATCAGCTTGATTTTCTCTGGGAGGTGCTTCTGTCTTCCTGCTACAGCATGTATTGGTTGCTCTCTGTCAGTGAGATATACTGTTATCATCTTGTACTTCTTGTCACTCTAAGAATTTTCTTGGTCTCAGTAATCTGATAAAGCCCATACCTGTATTCATGTGTATTGATATAAATTGCACTTGGCCTCTTATAAAAAACACCAAAACAAAAATGGTTTAAACAAGCAATCAGTTGATATTTTTCTAATGTACACAAAGTGGAAAGCTAGTTCTGTGCAATTTGTAGCTACAGAAGTCCTCAGGGATTGTGGCTCCTCCTCTCTGTGATATCATGGTTGCATAGGACTTGCCTTCTGATGGTCAAAATCTGTGCACTGGATCTCTGACATCACATGTGTACTCAAAGCAGACAATACAGGAGGAAGGTGGGAGAGGACAAAAAGCCTCCCGTATAAAATTTGGTTTGGTATCTATAAAATTCTATGTTAGAAATTGTGTTCCCTTAGATTAAAATGTTGAAATCGTTCCTTTATTGTTTTTGTGGTTTTCAGCGTTGCTACTATAAAGTTTCATATTATTCTGATTACTGATTCTTTGTGATTCATTTTCGTTTCCTCTAATGCTTTTAGGATCTTTGCCTTTTCTGTCATGACAATCATCTTGGTTTGGATCTTTTTCATTCATTGTGCTAGATACTTGAAGGAGCTTTTCTTTCTGGAAACTCAATTTTTGGACATTTCCTTATGATATTTCTTTGATAATTTATTCCCTCTACTTTTCCTATGCTTTGATTCTGAATGTTAAAACTCTAATTAGTTGAATGCTGGAATACCTGGAAAGATTCTAAGATTTCCCTTTTTTTTGCCTCTGGTTTTCAGTTACTTTCATTTTGGTTCCATGCTTCTGCTAATTTTTTTTCTTTTTAACTTCAAGCTCATCTTTTGAATTTTTTATTTCTGATCTCCAATTATATTTTCTTCTGTTTCTGTTTTATAGCAATCTGTTTTTACATCATGATTTCAGTAACTTCTCATCTCTTATTTTCTCTGCTTCTCCAAGATGCCCTTTTTATCTGTTTATTTTCTTTTCTATTTTTCACT
>PVJN01017937.1:0-39813 GCA_004026805.1 Lasiurus borealis
TTTCCTTGGTTGAGACCACCAAGCCTTGTAGACAGAGACTTGTGGGGTTTAGTTGTGCAGGGAAAGTTTAACAAAGCAGGTCTGAGTCTACTATCCTTGAAATCTGCTCCTTAACTGGCATCTGGGAACTTGGATTTCAGGAGGGTTCCCATTCTTCCTTAATAAAGATGGTTTATTGTGTCTAGAATACTTTAAACAAGATGATTTATGCTAAGCACCTGCTTTCCTCGGGGAAATCTGGGATTTTGGAATATATTATGCTGAGAAAGCCTCTGTAACTAGCCTCCAATAAGAACCTTGGACTCTCAGTTTCCAGTTAGCTTCCTTGGACAGATGCATGACTATGCATTTTGTGGCTGAAGGAGCCTTCATCATCTTTTAGGTTTCTGAGGTGTTAAAATTCTTCTAGTTGGTGATCAAGGCCAGCCATAGTGCAATCCCAATGTTTATGATGTTTATGTACAGACTTCTATCCAAGTTATATCATTCCTGTACCCAAGGCACTAATTGCATTGGATAGCTCCGCAGCCCTGAATTTGTCCTTAATTTTCTTCTGCTACCTTTGTTTCTGTTGATGCTTCTACCTAGAAAAATCATCAGACCTTTCATACTCATCTACAAGTTCATGTTAAAAATACTTTCATTGTATTCATCCAAGCAGAAGTGATTTTTTTTAATGCACCATGGCACCTTTTTTTTTTTTGCGAGTCTATATCGTGTATTCTATCTAATTTCTTGACACGTGTGTTTTCTCTCTTCCATTTTATTCTTCGTAATAAAAACTGAATTTTATTTCTATTTTATTCTTTGTAATAACAGATGGGTTACCTTGTGCAGAGTAATACTCAATAAACACTCTGGATTGAATGAAAGTAGCTACTGGACTCCTGGCCAATGGCTTAACCTCCCAGAAGTGCTTTCATCAAATGAAAAATAAAAATGGGCATAGTTCTTGTTGTTGAAGCCTTGGTAAGAATAGCTTATCAAGTGAGCATACCTAGGATGAGTGACAAGCCCTCATAGGAAGTGGCAATATGTGTGCTCTTTCAGCTTCATAATTCTATAATAACAATTTAATCATCTAGATAAATTTTTGGAGTTTTAAAGTGTGAGTCTGGAAGAAAATATTTTATGATAAACTTTTTAACTGACTTCTGAAGTTATTACTTTAAAGGAGATTGAAAGCTGGAGGGGGCTAGTCCTTTATTACACAGCACTGGATCTATTATTTTCCAGTTTTTGACTGTGGAAATTTCTAGGACATTCTGGAATGATAGGATCACAAACTCTTAGAGCTATTAGAGCTGCAGTCAAACTTTGCTCCACAAAAGAATGTCCCATTGGTGTCTTTGGTAGGAATGGACAGTGACTATGGATTGGTTAGAAGTTATCAAATTGGTTGGATGATGTCAAACAATGGCAGGTAATCACTGATGCTTTTGCATCATTCATTTTTAAACAAGTTGCTGTCATGTGACTGGCAAACTCATTGCATTTTTCCTGTAATGGTAAAAAAATATTTTTCTATAAGTGATGATAATCTAATGCTCTTGCTAATGCCATATTCAAAATAATACTCTTCAGAGAAAAACTAGGTACACATCACAATCCGTATTTAATACCTCTCATGTGCCAGACTTTATTCTTGATACTAGAAATCCGATGGAGAAGAAAGCTCTGCTCTCATAGAGCGTATATTCTTATTGTGAATTGGCAAACAACAGCTAAGTCAAGGTTAATTTCAGAGAGTGACACATGCTCTGAGTGCTCAGGAATTATGTACCCAACCAAGCCATGCTTGTGGTGTATAGTCTATGCCCTTTATGACTGGTGCTCATGCTTACAGAACATAAAATAATTTTTAATATCTCTGCATATAATGGTAAGTGACTGGGAGCATGATACTATGTATAAGAAGTTAGAATAAACTATACTGAGGAGAGGCAATAAATGTGATGTAGACTATGAAAAAGAAGCAGCCATGTGAAATAGAGGACAGCAGTCTCCATGCATGTGGGGTAGAGGGATAAGTTCCTGCAAAGTTGCTGTGGTAAGCGAAAGCTAGGCCTTTCCTTGAAAGATGAAAAAGGCCTGTATAACTGGGACATAATGTGTAAAAGGGGCAGTGAAAGGAGACAAAATCAGATAGGTGTTAATGGCATACATTGTGAAAGAGCAAATACCTGTGTTTATAGTCAATATTTTGCTTAATGGGTAGAAGAAATTTATATGAATTCATTCTCAGTATATGGGGAATGATCTTTTTAAATTGTGAATGGATAAAGGTGTCTGATGCAAATGACAAACAGCAGTCAATATTTGTCACAAATAGGGTTTTAATATATAAATTAAAAGTATGCATTTGCTTGGCTGGTGTGGTTTAGTAGTTGAACATTGAACTGAGAACCAGAAGGTCACAGTTCCATTCTCAGGTAGGGTAAATCCCCAGGCTTGTATATTATGGGGTGTGTAGGAGGCAGCCAATCAATGATTCTCTCTCATCATTGATGTTTCTATCTCTCTCTCCCTCTCTCTTCCTCTCTGAAATCAATAAAAACATATTTTAAAAGTATGTATTAAAATATCAAATATTGTTTTTATTCAGCCAGTAAGGGATTTGTGCTGCAAATAAGATTTTCCTGAGAGCACAGAGAAGATTGATTTAGAGTTTAGGAATAATAGCTAATTGCAAAAAAGCTCATTATCCTAAAAATAATGAATTCAAAAGTCCATTAATTTTATGTCCTTTCTGTAATTAGATTTAGATATATACTAATGCAATTATTATTACATTAAATAGATGGTTTGGAACTTACCAATGGCCTCTGAATGAATGTTTTGTAAAGTAGTCTTTATTTCTTTTTAGATGAGTTTAATTGTGTTTTAGTGAATACTTTAACATGGTGATGCTGCCACAGAAAAGCATTGATTTCTGAACATGAACACTATGACATCAAGTATGAAAGGTAAATTTGCATACTCTCCCTAACCCTGTCCAAAATATCAGGCAATTAAAGAAAAAGTAATCAATGATATGAGAAAACAATCAGCCAAATTCAGAATATGGGGCATTTTACAATGCAAATGATCTGGTTTCCATAATAAATCAATGACATAAAAGAAAAGCAAATGGCCTACCAAAGAACACAGAAGACTCAAGAAGTCTTATGATCAAATGCATCCTATGGACCTTATTTAGATCCTGATTTAAAGAAAACAACTATATGTTATTGTTGAAATGCTCAAGGACAATTTAACATATATTGATGATATTAAAGGATTTTGGGACTTTTAGTATAATAATGGTAATGTGGTGATGTTAAATTTTTTTATTTGTTAAAAATTTATTATTTTTTAAAAAATTTGTTAAATATGATGCATTTGCAGATGAAATGATGTGAAATCTGGATTTTCCTTTAAAGTATAAAGGAGAGTGGTAAAATTGGATGTGAAAAAAAAAAACAATAAATACTGAAGCTGAGTAAGTAGTATATGTTTTTTCTCTTTTAAAAATGTATTTTTATTGATTTCAGAGAGAAAGGGAAAAGGAGAGAGAATTAGAAACATCAATGATGAGAGAGAATCAATGATAAGCTGCCTCCTGCATGCCCCCTACTGGGGATTGAGCCTGCAATGGAGTATGTGCTCTTGACTGGAATCAAACCAGGCACCCTTTGTTCCACAGGCCAATGATCAATCTAATGGGCCAAACCAGCTAGGGCCATATGTTTTTATTATACTGTTTTGTCTACTTTTATTTATATTTTGTATTTCCACCCACATTGTGTATATTCTCTTGATTCACTGAAGCAGATATCTCAAGAACCTTATAAAGAACATATTGTTATATAATTTGAGTTCATATTAGCATCACTTCAGAAAAATATTGAAAGTCAGTAGATAAATGGAAGAACTATCTTAATCCTTTTAATTCAGTTAATTACCATATGTGATTTTTTTCTTTTTCTTTTCTAAACATTAAAACTATGCAAAAAAGTGCATAAAAATAAATGTACAGTTTAATGAATAATTAAAAAGTAAGTACTGTGTGACTTTTACTCATATTAAGAAGCAAACTATTGTAAGAACAGAAATTCACTTTGCATATGTTCTTGACCATAACTTTTGTCCCTTACCTTGAGACTATTTTTAATTCTTAGTTTTACAGGATTTTGGGTTCATTTAAATGGAATGATAATGGTATGTATTATTTTACCTTTGCTTCTTTAGTACAACATGTTTATGAGATTTGCTCATGTTTTTACAACTCAATTTTTATACCCATAGGGCATAATAATGCTGCTAAAAACATTATTGTACATGTAACTTTGACACATGAACACAATTTGACTGAACACTACACACAGTAGTCTCCCCTCATACCTGGGAGATTTGTTTCAAAACCCTGAGTGGGTACCTGAAACTGTGGATAATATTGAACCCTGTATATACTGCTTTTTCCTATGCATAGAGTTTAATTTACAAAAGAAGCATAGTGAGAAGGAACCAAGTTGGCAGCATAGGTAAACACCTGAACTTGCTGCCTCACACAACCACATCAAAACTACAATTAAAAGACAAAACATATATCATCCAGAATCATGGGAAGGCTGGCTGAGTGAAATTTATACACTAGAAGGAAAGAAAAAAGCACACTGAGACTGTGAGGAAGTGCGGAAGTGTGTAAGTGAAGTGTGGAGGTATGGAGGCGCATGCAGAAAGGGAATATCTGTTGTCTCTTTCAATCAGAAGGGAGATACAAGCCCCTGACTGCTCTGAACTCCAGTTCTGGGTGAGACTCTGGAGATCCATACTCATATGGGGAGAAAATGGACTGTCTGGAATCAGGCCTGAACACAAGGGTGGCTTTCTCTCAGAGGTGCCTGTAGTGATCATTGTTCCTGCACAGTGCCTCAGGACACAGAGACCTGAAGACCTCTTTGGGGCAGGGCTGATGGGCAGCCATTGCTGTTTGCTCTCCCCTGGTGATTCCCTGAGATCTTGCCTCATCCAATTTACAACCTCACCCAAGCTGTGCACAAAGGCTTTTGCATATGAATGGCCTGGCTTTTTGCAATCTAAAACATAATATGCTGCAGCTGGGTCAGAGAGCCCCAGAGCCTCCAAAAGAAGGCCTAAGGCTGGACAGAAGCTTGCAATGATTCACAGCTGGGGCTCATCTGGGGACTTCCAAACCCCAAACAAAGAGGAGGAATCTGCAGATCTCTCTGTAGCTCCTGCTGGGTGGCCTCAGGCAGTGGCTGACCTTATACATCCTTGGAGATCCAAGAGCCAGTGTACCCAGTGGTCAGAGTGGGCCATACCAAATTACAACTCTTCATATCCATAAGGGACACACTCAAGAGGCAGACTGAGTGAGCACCAAAGCCCCACTGAAGCAAGTCTTGTTCCATAAGGGTGTCTCATACACAGAAGTTTTCCCATTGTAGACAAAACTGATCCTCACAGCAATTGGCCTGGAGGTCAATTCTTTCCAGTGATACCAACAGTAATCAAGCCTTAACTACAACAAGACCCTGCAAGCAGCCCACAAAGGGGTAGACCAAGAGTGTCCACCTCAGGTAATTAGGGAGGCTAAGCCATTTGGCTCTATAGGACACCTAGCACACAAAGCCATTTTATCAACACAAGGAAGTAGCTAAAATGTAGAGATAAAGAAACATGTCACAAATGAAAGAAATGGAAAAAAGGAAACTACTGAATATAGAGTTCAAAACCACAATTATAAAGTTACTCAAGAATCTTCTAGAAATTTCTGAGAAATTTAGTGAGACCTTCAAGGATATCATAAAGGACCCACTAGAAATTAAGCATACATAGACTGAAATAAAGAATAATAAAAAGAGATCCAACAACAGACTAGAGAATCCCAAGAATCAAGTCAAAGATTTGAAATACGAAGAAGCAAAGAACACTGAACTAGAAAAGCAAAAAGAAAAAAAAAAGAAAAAATATGAAGTTATTGTTAGGAGCCTCTGGGACAACTTCAAGCATACCAACATCAGAATTATGGGGGTGCCAGAAAAAGAGAGAGAGCAAGATACTGAAAGCCTATTTGAAGAAATAATGACTGAAAAATTCCCCTACCTTATGAAAGAAATAGACTTACAAGTCCTGGAAGCACAAAGAACTCCAAAAAAAGGAATCCAAAGAGGACTACACCAAGATACATCATAATTAAAATACCAAGAGCAAAAGACAAAGAGAGAATATTAAAAGCAGCAAGAGAAAAACAGTTAGTTACCTATAATGGAGTACCCATACGATTGTCAGCTGATTTCTCAACAGAAATTATGCAGGCCAGATGGGAGTGGCAAGAAATATTCAAAGTGATGAATAGCAAGAACATACAACCAAGGTTACTCTACCCAGCATAGCTATCATTTATAATGGAAGGTCAGATAAAGAGCTTCATGAATAAGAAAAAGCTAAAGGAGTTCATCAGCACCAAACTTATATTATATGAAATGCTGAAAGGTACTTTTTAAGAAGAGAAAGAAAAAGGTAAAGATAAAAATTATGAACAGCAAAGTGACAACAAATACATATCTAAAAATCAACTGAAAAAAAAACTGATGAACATAATGAACTGGTGAATATAACAGAATCAAGGGCATAGACAGGGAGTGGAGTCCCTTTGATATGGAGGGTATGGGAAGAGACCGGACAAAAAATTGTATACCTATGGATGAGGACAGTGTGTGTGTGTGGGGAGTAAGGGCAGAGGGAAGGGTGAGAACTGTGTGGAGGGGAGCTATGGGGGTAAAAAAGAGGAACAACTGTAATAATATGAACAATAAAGATTTATTTTTAAAAAGTACAGCAAGAGATTAATAACAATGACTAATCATAAAATAAAATAATTTTTAATAATTCTATCTAATAAAGAAGGAATTTGCTAATTGTCTGGCATGCTCTCAAAGATGGTGGCACCCACAGCTAATAAGGAGGGAATATGCTAATTATTGCCTCCCCCTCAAAGATGGAGGTGCCCACAGCCACAATATGGCAGTGCCCAGTCTCCTCAGCCCCACTGGGGCGGCCCCTATGTGCCTGCCTCCAGAGTCCCCCTGTCCCCTCAGCCACCCAGCCACCCTGAGGCACAAGCAATCCTTGGATGTTGGTTGCCCAGCCACCCAGAGCCAGACTGAGGCACAGATAACCAGGGTTGGCTGAAGCTTGCACTGCTGTCAGTAGTAGCAACAGAGGTATGATGGGGGTGTCGCCTTTCCCTGATTGCTAGGTTGCCTCCCACCCCCAGGGCTCCTGGGCTATGAGAGGGGGGAGCAGGCTGACCTGAGGGAGCCCCCTCTCCAGTGCATTAATTTTCATGCACTAGGCCTCTAGTATACTTTCATAAAATATATGTGGTCTCTTTCAAAATATCTTGTACTATACTCACCTTTTCACTTAAAGGAAACACTTTATGGTTTCGCTTTGGCATATCTGAATTGACAGCATTATTACTCTTGTACTTTTGGCAATTATTCAGTAAAATAAGGATTATTTGATCATGTGAACATCAATCTGATAACCAACATGGATACCAAGTGACTAATGAATGGGAAAGCTAACGCAGCCTGAATAAGGAAACCAAAGGGGTAATGCCCATCCCAAGAAGGCTGAGTGGGAAGTATAAGAATTCATCATACTCCCCGGGATGGTGCACAATTTAGAAATTTATGAGATTTTTTTTTCTGGAATTTTAAATTTAAGATTTTTTTGGACCACAATTGACTGTGGATAGCTGAGACCATGGAAAGTGAAACGGCAGATAAGGGGGGGCTCTTAGACTCAGGAGTCGAAGGGCTATGTCATCAGATGTGCTGTGTTTAACCACAGATGCTTAGATGACTATAGTTGCCTTACCTACTTTTCTAATAAAGGCACTGATGTATTCTTTTTGCCTGACTTCTTTCGATATATAATATTCTCATTGTTGAGTTTAAAAGGTTTCTAATTTTTGTTATGTTTTGTCTGAGTTAGAGGAGCATGTCTTTAAAAGTTTGAAATTGAAATACAGAAACAGCAAAAATGAAAAGCTCCATATACTTACCACTAAGAAGGCCCCTCTTGCTTTTATGCAAGGCCCAGATGGGGGTAAGCAGCAGAGGGCCTATGGATTAAATTTAAGAAGGCATTTATTCTCAAGGTTGGTCAAGTACGGAATTGGCCCTTTTATGAGCCTGAGAGTAAGTGGCTCCTAAAATTTTGCCTCCTAGATTTTGCATTCTCTTAATTCCAATTTGGGCCCTGCAGTCAATGAAGATACAGTAATGAATGACAGGGTTGTGATCTAGTAAAATTTTATTTCCAAGAAAAAGCAGCAGATCCAAATTTACCTGCACACTATAATTGCTTGACATCTTTCCTAGATTATTCCTTCTACCTGTGTACCAGCTCTCTAATTCTGTCTTCAATTTCATCTATCAGGGGTGGGGAATGTTTGGCCAACAGATTATGATAAGGCCCTTGATATCATTTGATCTGGCCCTGCCAAGGCATTAGGAGTTAGTTAATTAAATGTTTGTTCAAATATAGCAGGGTAATTTTTATTTATTTTTAAAAGTATATTTTATTGATTTTTTTTTACAGAGAAGAAAGGAGAGGGATAGAAAGCCAGAAACATTGATGAGAGGGAAACATCGATCAGCTGCCTGGGGATGTGCCCGCAACCAAGGTACATGCCCTTGGCTGGAATCAAACCTGGGAGCCTTCAGTCCAAAGATTGATGCTCTATCCACTGAGCCAAATCGGTTTTAGCTAGAAGGGTAATTTTTAAGTTGATAATTTTGTATGACCTCAAATGATATTACAAATATTCAAATGGCGCCTAATTAGACCCATTTACTTTTTTATTTCTAAAATATGTATTTGCTATTTTTAAAAAATCTGTGAGATCACTATTTACAATTTCCTAAGGATATTTTAAGCTTGACTTTTTAAAAACACTAACGATGTTTAATTAAGCATAACAGTTTTATGATCTATGACTAATAATTCCAATATTTGATATTTTGCAGCTCTGCTTTTGATATTTGCTCATCCTATCTGTTTCCTTGAGTACTTATTTATTTGTTATTAATATATTCTCCAGTATACTTGCAAATTATTTTTTTTGAGGCCTAGGATAATGATATATTCATCTAGAGCTGTGATTTTCAAAGTGTGGTCCCTGGAGCAGCTATATCAAATTCACCAGAGAAATTTTTAGAAATATAAATTCTTGGGACTCATGTTAGACCTACTGAATCAGAAAGTCTGGGGCTGTGCTTTGACTTAAGTGCCAAACTTTCCCTGATGGTTTGTCTATTATGGCCTCAGTTTAATGTGGGGTGAGTCTCCTATTAGACCCTCCACCTGAATAGACCCTGAAATTTTGATTTCTATTCTCCTCATTCCTCATGTGCCCTCCAACTAAACCTGAAAGTTTCAAGTGGCTCAGTCTTCAGATGAAAGGGGCTTTCTTGCTTCTCTTTTCTTGGGCTTCAAACTTGTTCTGCTCACCTCCTATGGCCCCTAATCTGACTAGTACGTATTTCCTTACCATCATGTTAGCTCCTTCATGCTTTTTAGATGTTTGTCTACTTTATTCAACAAATTCCATGTTTCTAGCCAGAGAGTTAATCCTAATTCCCTAACCCACTTTTATAGGAAACTAGAGTCCCAGTGCATGACATTTGTGCACTGGGGTTGGGGGGTGGGGGAGGGTTCCTCAGCCCAGCCTGTGCCCTCTCAAAGTCCAGGATGCCTCATTGCTTACTACCCACTTGCTCACTGCTCCTTAGCACTGCCACAGAGGCGGGAGAGGCTCCTGCCACTGCTGCTGTGCTTGCCAGTTGTGAGCCCATCTTCTGGGTGAGCTGTGCTCCCTCTGTGGGTGCACACTAACCACCAGGGGGCAGCTCCTATGTGTCTGTACCCTGGTGGTCAGTGTGTGTCATAGCATGTAGTCATTCTGCCATTCTGTTGATTTGCACATTAGGCTTTTATTATATAGGATGACTCATGCAGGTGTTTCTAGGATTAGTTTGTTTTTATCTAAACACAATAAAAAAATACAAGACAGTTTACCTTACTGAGGACATGATACTAATATGAAATGTTCTCAAAATGCTTACCTTGTATTTCAATTTATGCTTCAATTATATGCAGATTTACTCTCTGAAGGAGCCTGTTGACCTTATTAAAACTGCTCTCCTTGATTGCTGCAAGTTATTTTGCTTATTCATATATCATAGGTTTTGAAAGTAAAGTAGCAATCATGTGAGACAAATTTAATCTTTGACAGTTTCTATTCATGCACTTATTATGAAAATATTTATATTGGCAGAAATCAGATGGTGCTATCATTCTGAAGTGAAATGTTGTGCAAGGAAGTGCATTTATTGACTGCTTGATAAAATAATATATTTATGCAAAATGTTTTTATAAAGCAACATCTGCTTTTTGCCTTAAGGGACATATTCACACAATATGTAGCCAGAGAAACAAGTAAAATTAATTTAAGATCTCTTTACCAGGACCTTTGTATAGATAATGTGGGAATATTGTCTTTGCATAGACAGGTATTGACATTTCCTAAAGCCACACCGTCACTTGTGGCAGACCTGATAATATTTAATCTAGCTGATGAATATTAGAGAAGGGCACACAGATTCCTGTGAAAGGAGACCAAATGTAATTCTATGGAGAAATCTAGATTAAAATTAAATCTCTGTGTTTTTAAGCAACTATTATGTTCTTTGAAGATACTGAGTTTAGACAACTAAAATAAATGCCACAGGAGTCTGGAAAACTCATGAGCAATAGGAACAATCCTTTTTATTATAAGAAAAAAGGATTTCAAGTATTACTTCAGAAAATTTACCAGGATACTGTGATTAGTGACCAAATCCTGTCTCCTTTTAAGGCATCTATCTTTAGATTTTCTTAGTTAAGACAGAAAAGATAAGCATGGTGAAATGGTTGGTCTTGTATGTAGCATCTTTGTGGTAATTTCTAGAAAATGAATTTGTAAGTGATCTTGTTTATTGGTTCAGGCGATGTGATATTCATATCTACCAAATTTGTTTCCTCAGTGTTTCTTAATTTTGTAGCTTAAATGTGGATATCTGTGACGAGTTGCTATAAGAGCCTGAAAATCCCCATAAAGTCTTACTGCTTTCATGAGAAATTTTTCTGAGAAAAAAAATGGCCTTTTAACTTTTTTGTTGATCCTCACCCAATTATTTTTAGAGTGGAAAGGAGGGAAAAACATTGATCTGAGAGAGACATATCAGAATCGAACCTGCGACCCTTCAGTCCACAGGCCAACACTCTAATCACTGAGCAAAACCAGCTAGGACAAAATTGATCCTTTTTCAAAGCTCAAACACAAGTATGCTCACCTTCAAGATCACTGAAAATTCTCTATATTGGACCACATTTTCAGGACCTCAACATGTCCTTGACCTTTTATGTGTTTACTAGAGGCTAGATGCACAAATTCATGTACAGATGGAGTCCTTTGGCCTGACTGATGATCTGGGATGATCAGGGGGGCTGACCAGCTTGGTGGAGGGACTGTGGGTGATTGGACAGCTATCAGGAGAGAGACTGTGGGAGGTTGGCAGGCCATGGGAGGTTGGCTATGGGAGCACACTGGCCACCAGGGGAAGCTTCTGCATTGAGTATCTGCCCTCTGGTGTTCAGTGCACATCTGGTGGACCAGTTATTTGGTCCCTTAGTCATTTGGTTGCTTAGGCTTTTATAGATAGATAGATAGATAGATAGATAGATAGATAGATAGATAGATAGATGTGTTGATCACTAAAAAATACAAGCTGACCTATGAAATTGTCCAAAGCCTGTTAGCCACATTCTCTGCTTAAAACTACCACTGGAAACAATGCTTTTCCTTTATTTCTTATATTTTGTAGTTTAAATGTGGATATCTGTGATGAGTTACTGTAAGAGCCTAAAAATTTCCACAAAGTCTTACTGCTTTAGTGAGAAATTTATCCGAGAAAAAAAATATGGTTAAGATAGAAAAGAGGATGTAAAAATGAGGGTGTCCCTTTTTTTTTTCTCTATTGGATCTGTATACCTGGCCTCTTTTTTGCCAGTTGCTTCCTTATCTTCCTATATCTTGTGTTGTTCTGCCTTGTTTTCACTTCAGAGGTCCTATATTAAGTATGTATTATGTGTCTGATACTATACAAAAAAAATCTAAATATGCCCATCTCTGCCTTAAGAGCTCAATCTGAAAGCTCCTTAGAAAATGAGTTAGTCCATGGCCTAGTTTTAAAATAGAGGGATAAGTTATGATTTATGGAACCTTACATAATTGACATATTTTTTCATTGGAAAAATATTATTTTCTTTTAAGTACAATGGGGTCATCAATAAAATGTAAAATGTATACATAATAAAAATCAGGCAAAGGGACATGGGATCACCTAGCAGAGTGGTTGGCAAACTCATTAGTCAACAGAGCAGCAAACTGTGGCTCACAAGCTGCAGTTTGCAGACCACTGATCTAGCAGATTAACTGGAGAGCTGGTACTAAAGTATAGATGAGCAATCCATAGTTTCCAGTCAACTAACCAATGTCCTCAGATGAGTTCTCAAGCTTTTGTATGATGGGGAGTTGTTCAGCAGCTGAGCAAGGATGTGTCTGCCCACAGTCATGTTTGATGTCTACTCATGTGTTCATCCCAATATGGGTACCACCGAATGAATGTTTGGGGAACACAAAGTGATCTTATTAACATAAAGGCCTGTGCACAAATTGGTGCATGAGTGGGGACTCTAGGGGTGGTATGCAGGGATTGGGCTACAATTCGCACCTCTAGCTCATGCCCCAGCCTCAGAGCTTTGAAGTCCCACCCGGCACCCTGCATTGGCTTGGTGCTGCCTCCTCACCTGCTCTACCATCCTGCTTACAGAGTGATTAATTGGGGCCAGGACCCCTGCCAGGCTCCCTCAGTTTCTGGGAGCTGGACAGCAGCCCTGCCTCCCTGCCACTACCACTGGTCGCCACCTGCTGGGAGATGGGTGGGGCGATCAGGCCCTCACTCACACTCACCTTGGCCTGGTGCTACCCGTTCACCTGCTCCACCATCTTGCTGTGGTCCTGTTGTTGTCAGGGCCCATTGGGGCTGGCAGTGCCTCCACTGCTACCTACTGCGAGCACCACATCACTAATGCCCACCATGTTCTGCACTGCCTTCTGGTGGTCAGTGCACATCATAGCGAGTTGTTGAACTCCCTGGGGGGACAATTTGCATATTAGGCTTTTATTATATAGGATTAGCATAACAATTGTTATAACCAATGTTTTATAAAGGTGTTTAAAATAGTTGGATGTTGGTTGGAATGTGCTTTCAGACATGATTGCTTGAGTACATGAAAACCTCTTGGATCCACCAGTCTTAAGCTTAATCCTTTGTATTTGGGAAAGCAGGGGAGTGAAAGTGGCCCTGGGCAGACAGAGACATAGCACCCTATAAACTCGAATGGTTTGTCAATGACTTTTATAAGCAGTTACATTGAAACAGACCTGTTGTAGCTATACATCTAAATCACAGGTGTGCAGTCATACATGAGCTTTGTTTGTTGTTGCAGTGAAATGGCCATATTATTTACCCTTTGGAAGGAAAAATTGAAAGTAAAATACATATAAGGGAAGGTTAGTGTTTGAATCTGTCTATGTATCATGGCTGTGCCTAACTCAATGCATTTAGGCATTTGTACTCTGTGCACAGCATGTGTAGGATATATGAATGCATGTCTGGAAAATCCTAGGCAAGTACCTGAAAAATTAATATTGTTAAAAAATATCTGAGTATTCTGGTTCAAATTATTTAAAAATCAATAACTTCTTTTTGCCAGAAAATGTAATAAAACATAGATACTAGTAAAAACACAGAAAATATTTCAAAAGACCTATAAATAACCTTAACAAGAAATGCGCAGGACTTATATGAAGAAAATGATAAGATATCCCTTAGGGTCTTTTAAAAAATATTTTAATGAAAGAAAATCTTTTTCCTAGAAGACAAACAAGAATATAACAAAGATTTTATTTCTTCTAAAATTAAGTATAAATATAAAAACAATACAATCATAATAAAGATTCCACCTGGCTCGGCCACTATGGCTCAGTGGTTGAGCATTGACCCATGAATCAGGAATCAGGGCTCAATTATCAGTCAGTATACATGCCTGAGGGTTTCAGGCTTGATCCCAGGTAGGGGCTGTACAGGAGGCAGCTGATTGGTGATTATTTCTATTTACTGATGTTTCTAACTCTCATTCCCTTCCTTGCTCTGAAATCAATGAAAACATATTTTTAAAAAATATTTCCAAATGAACTGCTCCAAAATTTATTGTTAAAACCAATGAACAAAAATCCTTAAAGCCATTTAAAAAAAAAAAAAATAATGATGTGAGATTTGAATTAATAGATTATTCAATATCATAATGACAGTATTCAATCAAACCATACGTGGGTAAAATTCAGTATTGTGTCAGTTTTCTAATAATAATACATTATTCAGTGTATGATATCGAGACAACTGTTTTTATTAAACAAAAATGTAAAATTGAATGCAAAAAACTTCATACAGGCTTCTTATATAGACACGATTCACTATATTAAGAGAATAAGAAGCACTATGTCAATAAGAACCAAATGTTCACTTTCGATGAAGCAACTCTACTAGCTATTTCTGCTATACAGTGACCTTGGAGAAGATGGACTGTCTTAGTGTGTTGCTATGAACAAAATAAAACAAAGATGAGAAAGGACCCAGATTTTTAACAGGGCTTGGCAAGCAAAGCATAACTCAAATTTCAGCCTCCCGACTTTCCTATCTTCCACGACTCTGTTTAGCCAGAAAACTGTGTAATGTGCATTTTGCCAGCCCTGAGAGCAATGCAGTATTCGGGCAGGCATTCTGAAAGGCAACTTGGCATATCATGTCAACCTATTGTTTCTTTCAGAGTTTCTAATTATAGAAATGTATCTCAGGGAGTTGATAGAAAAGTAGGAGATCATTTTTAAAAAAAGCAAATTGTTTACTATTTAGGTGTGGGCTAATAAATTATGTACATTTATAAAATAACTAAACTTCTTGAAAATGTTTTAGCTAATATAATAGCTTAAAAAAGGAGCCTGCTATTGGAATTATAATTTATATCCTTTCCAGGACTAGTCATATTAAGCATTTACCTCTTAATGTTTATCAGCAGTTTGTACTTCTCTGACCTATGTCCTCAGAACATTTTCGTTCTCTTTTTTTCCCCTTTAGTTTTGTCATTCATTGTATGTTTTCAACTCCTTTCATACTGAGGAAATTTTATAATCAGAAAAAGTACATTCTTAAAAGAAATTATTCACAAAGACTATTTGAAGAAAAGTCTAGTGACTGGTTCGTGATCCATGGAGCTTTTTTCTCATGATTAAAAAAATGGAAGTCAGGTTAGAAATATGAACTAGGAACAAATTTACAATATACTTTGAATCCCAGGAAGAGAAGATTGAACTTTCCTCTAGGACAGTGGTCAGCAAATTGGGGCTTGCCAGCCACATAAGACTCATGAGCCGTAGTTTGCTGCTTTGTTGACTAATGAGTTTGCTGACCACTGACCTAGACTCTCAATTCCAATAATTACAGGCTGTTGTTGTTCCTTGTGACTAAGCCCCTATCCCAGTGGTCAGCAAACTCATTAGTCAACAGAGTGGCAAACTGCGGTTCACAAGTTGTATGTGGCTTGAGAGCCACAGTTTGCCGACCACTGCCCTAGGACAATAGAAAGCACTTGAAAATATCAGTAGGAATCACTGAGATAAGTGTAATTTTTAAATTACTATCTACTTGGTAAAGGAAAGTAGCATGGAACTAGCTCATAACTGTCCCTTCTCCTGTCACTATAGTGTGACCTGCTTTCTCTTAAGTGTCTTCATTACTTTTATATTTCCCTGGTGCAAAAAATACACAATGAGGCATAATAAAGAATAATGGCTGGACACCAAGCAAAAAAACATCTTAGACCATAGATTACAATTTTTTTGTTGGAGGTGAGGATAATAAAATGGAAAACTATCTTTAAAAATAAGTTATGAGGTGCTAGAATAATTTGAAATGAGGTGGGTCAAATCCTGCTAATAACACAATTTAAAGAGTAATTGCGATGAACAGCTGAAATTTGATGGCTTTGATTTTGCTGTCTCTCTAATCTGCACAATTACTCTGCCATAACAAATGAGTATGTCTTCTCTTACATAAATGCTATAAATTTGACATAGTCAAAAGTAGCTTTCTGTCTCCGATCTTGATATTTAAACTTTTTGATCCAAAAATAGAGAATGAGAGGAAGCCTTTGTAACCTATTGTCCCACTTTAGTTTTTCTATTTGCAGCTGTCAAGTCAGAGGTGTTAGACATTTCATGTTCCAACAGCACTTCATTAGCCAACTGGTCTGGGAGGGAGCGTCCTCTGGGGTGCTGCTACTCCTGGTCTCCTTGCCAAGACCTTGCTTGCCTGTGCGTATTCCTGACATCCCAATCTCCCGTGGAAGCACTTGTAAATCATGGAAGACACATTAGTAAGAGAAGCATTATACTGACCTGAGAAAATGGGAGAAGTTGAACAATGGTGGATGAAGTAATCCCAGGAAAGACTTGGACAAACAAGGCGGTACATTTTTGGTTTTGGGGAAGGTTTCCTTTGGGGTTTTAAGGTGTTTGGTGGATCCCTTGGCTTTGGGGGTAGGGGAAAAGGAACTTTGTTCAAGGGACATCTTTGTCACTGGAGCAAAAGTGTGGGGAGGCCACTTCAGACTTGTTCTAGGTAGAGTGTAACGGGCCTTTCATGTCGCATTTTACTCTGATGCTCCTCATATGCCCCTGCCTGGTGTGATGTGCTCTCTTCTCTTGGGAACTGTGAGTAATAAATCTTCTTTCAAAGCATTGATCTCTCCATGTCATCTCTCAGTCATCTATACAAATTAAATCTCAGATACAATGAAAATGGCCTTTGGATGTATATACAAGCTAAGGAACAGACTGTTGCCTTGCAGTGCTTACTAAGTGATTGTATGATTACTTCCCCCATAGGATCTGACCAGCTCAATATATTACACATTTCATCCTCTCAGGAAAATGTTTCTCACTTTCAAGGTATAATCGACGTATTCTCTAAGGAAAGTCTACTTGGTAAAATAAGCTAATCTCAAATCCTTGTATCCACCGGTGATGAGATAGAAAAGATGAATTTAACAACCCATTAAAATATTAATTTAAAAACAGCATTATATTCATAATTGCAACTTTATTTACTTATTTTGCCACAGGTTTATCAGGTTTTTTTTTTCTTGAACATTTGATGAAAGTAAGAAGCTCATTATGTGGCCAATTATGGCTGATAAATTGACAGCTTTGGAACAGTCCCAGGAAATCTGTCACTTTCTCGCCTCAGACAGGTTGTGTTTAGCAAGCCCCTCTAGCACAGGTTAAACTATTCGATTATTTCTAAAGTGTGTGACCTCTTTCCTTGTAAGCTGCAGGGGAAAGTGTTAACATTTAACCAACAGCGAGCAATCCTTGCTGAGGGTGAAATGATTCTTTATTTTTCCTTTTAGAAGTTATCTGTTCACCTGACTCATAGCTGAAATATTCTGGTTTACATCTAATAGACATGAAGAGAGAATAATTATTTTTCTTTGAAGCCATGCTTTCCTGTGCCTCATAAATTCCTTGTAAAAATATCAAACACACTTCAGTATTTTCTCTAAAGAGTAAAAAAGGTCTTCAGTATTGTCCGAGCTGCTAAATATCTTCAATTGCAATTGCTTCAGTAGTTTATTGTGTTTTTTTTTTATATGTTTGTAATCATTTCAGAGAGAAAGGGAGAGGGAGAGAGAAATAGAAGCATCAACGAGAGAGAATCATCAATTGTCTGCCTTCTGCAGGGCCCATACTGGGGATTGAGCCTGAAACCCAGGCATGTACCCTTGGCTGGAATCAAACCTGGGACCCTTCATTCCGCAGGCTGATACTCTATCCACTGAGCCAGAGAGTGTTTTTTTTTTTTCAATATGTGAACTACAGTCTAAGTTCACAGGAGTTTATGAAAGCATTTTAATTACAGTGAGGTGTGAAGGAAGAATAAGCATACTATAGCCCTATGATTAAGTCCCAATCTTTAGTGAGCCTGTGCCTCTCAACTGTGAGCTTCACAAATGTTTCCAGATCAAACCCCTCTGAGTTCCAAGGGGCAGGAAGGTTAGAACTGACTGGAGTTGGGTATATCCTTTTTCTTTGGACAGCGAGGCTCTGATAATACCCCCAGTAGGAGAGGCTCTGGTTTACCGGTTTCACCTGTGGGGACACCTCTTTAAGAACAGCGTGCTCTGTTGTATTTAAAGTGGTTTCTTTTCTCCTCATTACGCCGAAAGCAGGAGAGGATTTTCCTGAAAGAAAATCTCCTTGAGTTCCTGAAGGTAAATCTGAAAATATTGTGGAGGCCTCCTGTAACTGGAGCTCCTCCAGTTTTTATCTCAGAGCTGTCCACACTGAGCCTCCAGCAATTTATGAATTAGTGTCCGGTATCCTCCTCCAGCACGGATTCCTGCTGTGGTTCCTGCTCCTGGGTCTTCCCTCATTACACTGCATCTCTCTTTCCAGTCCTTGGGCAGTGGTTTCCCCTGTCTTTTGTCCTTCCCCAGGGCCCAAGAACATTGGTTATTTTTTCACTGTGTTCAGCTTTTTTACCTATTGTACAGATGGGTGATGATTTCTAAACTTCTTTCTTGCAGAACTAGAAATCAGAAGTCAGTCCATTTACTTTTATTTCCATTTCTAATATATTTTTGTTTCTATTGACGTAGTTTGAATTTTGTTTCCATCTTTACCATGTTTTTAATTCACTTCTTTCATTTTTTGGAACTGGATGATCTTTTTTCCCCCATTGTATTTTGAATGTGTCCTATATTTTGCCTACCTTCTGTAAACATATTTCTGCCAGAAATTGAATTCTTGATTGATAATGTCTTTTTTCCCCCTTGAGCATGGCCTGCAGAAATCATTTAGAGATGTCAGATGTCAGTTAATTGTCACTCTTTTGAAAGCAATGTTTTCTTTCTGGTTACTTGGAAGGCCTTTTGGTAATAGCGGTTGTGTGATTTCACCAGGATACATTAATATTTTACTTACTCTGGTTCAGATTTATTGGGCATATTAAATGTTAATGGGAGCTCCTCACCAACTATGAAGTTTTCTCAGGTGTTCCTTTTTAAAAATGTGCCTCTGCCATGTTTTCTCTATCCTCACGTTATGCGATTTTGAATGGATACATTTAAAATTTCATTATACTTTTCATTGTACTTAAATTCACTGCCATGATGATACTTCTTTGTTCTCTATGTTATATTTATGCTAATTTTTTCAGTTTTATATTTCAATGATTAATTTTCGCTTCGTCCATGTCTAGGCTGCTCTTTAACATATATACCAATAATTTGCTTTCAATTATACAGTTTCATTTCTAGAAGTATGGTTTTGTTGTGCTACTTTCAAGTTTTCTAATTACTAATTTTTTAAAGCTGATATCTGAAAATAATTCTTCTTTTATACTATGTCTGATCATTCTAATGTCTAAAGTTTCTGGGAGTTTGAATTGTCTCTTTGTGGTTTCATTTGACCTGTGTATGTGTGTATATGCATGATGAGCGACTTTAAGGAACTGGCTCATATGATTTTGGAGGCTAAGAAATTCTAAGGTATTATTTAAAGTTCAAAAGTAGTGGAAGTAAATTTTATTGTGCAAGCACAGGCGCGCGCGCACACCCACACACACACACACACACACACACACTGCACAAACTGGCAGCACTCAGTCTGGACTTGGAATGAGATACAAAGCACCTCCTCCAGTAAGAAGTCAGTGGCTGTTTTTCCTTTACAATGATTCAATAGAACATTAGCGTTTTTATGGTAATGAGGAATTTGTTAAAAGTTATCTCATATCGATTTGGGGAAACAGTTTAAGTTTTGTTTAATTTTTTTTTTCCAGAGGTATTAAGAAGAGCCCAAATTAAGTTTGGCTTGTATTGCAGAACAAGCTGAATTAAGTTTTGCTTGTATAACTGAATTGATTTTGTCTGTTCAGGGAATCTCAAGTCTGGTTTCTTATTTGTATGATTTTAACAATCTTCAGTTGTCAAACTGGAGACTCAGGAGATCTGATGGTGTAGAGTTGGTCTGAGTGCAAAGGTCTGAGAACCAGCAGAGCCATTGATGTAAGTTCCCATCTGAAAGCCAGCCAAGTTTGAGACCCAAAGAGAGCTGATGTGTCCTTGTGAGCCCTGCAGTAGGAAAAGGCCAGCTTCCCAGATCAGGCTTTGGCCAGAGGAATTGCCCCTTACTGTATGAGGGTCTTTGTTTTTATGGAATCAGGCCTTCAGCTGATCGTAGGAGTGTCACATGCATTAGGGTGTGGAATTTTTATCTCAATCAAAAAAGCACTTCCAGAATAATGTTTGACCAAATATTTGGGCACTCGGTGGCCCAGTCAAGTTGACCCATAAAATTTACCATCATAAATCTATGTTTAATTCTTGTTAGCAATAGGTATATAGTTCCCTTAGAACTTGATCTGTGAAAATTGTTTGAAAGCTGTGTTGAAGGTGCATTCATCATGAAAGTATTTACATTAGCAATTTTCACATTTACAACATAATTCTTAAATTCTAGGTGACTCAGGTGATGTGGACTAGTTTAAAAAAAATCCTACACATTGGATGGCTTGTGGTTTTAAATTTATGAGAGAAATTTTCTCCTCTCCATTGAGCTTGTAGCTTTGAGACTGACAGTTTACTTGTAGACTTGTTGGGACGGGGATTTAATAGCCCACCATTTTATCAAGACTTTCTCTTAAAGGGATAAAGTGAGGCTGAGTAAATTTTCCTGCCCCTGAACCCTTGAAGGTCAAATTTCACTTGGTTTTGGAAAATTCTCAGAAGCACAAGGGCAACTTCAGGTTTTCCACTTCCCTCTCTGAATCTCCACCTTGGCTCATTTGCTGTCCCGATTTCTTCACTGTGTTGCCATCTCATGCCAACATTCATAATGACTTTTATAATTTTATTCCACACATTTTGTTATTGTCATGGGAATATTAGGTCTTCTAATGCTAGAAATAAAACTATTCAATGATTAATTTTAATTTTATTTATCTTTAATCTATTCATTACTTAGGATGTTCTAACACAGACAATATAAGTTTACCATGCAAATCAAAATGATAGACTGAAGATCTGAATTCATCCTTTAGTGATATTAATAATACTAAAAGTAAAAGAAAATTAGAAAAAAAGAAAAAACCAACAACAACTACTCTGAAGTCATGAATCAGAAATTTTGCATATTCTTTTGAAGGGTCTGTAATTTTTTCTAATAAACAAAGCAGATACAGTTAGTTTCATGTTATAGGTAATTAAAGAATGGACCCATGAGATGTGTATAATACATGTAAGTAAAATCCTTAAAGGAAACAAGAATGGGATTAAATTGTCTTAAAAATGTAATAGGAAAGCCTCATTCAAAGCTCAAGGGGGAAATATTAACAATCTGTTTACTTAGTGTAGAGCACAAAATCTGTTTTTATTTTATTTCAGATGCTTCACTTTATTTATATCCAAAGTATTTTCTTTATTAGAAGTCATCTGATATACAATGAAATGTAAATAGATACTAATGTGTTCAATTAAATAATGTATAGCAAAATAATAAAATATTGTATAGCAAAATAATAAAATATATCTAAATCAGTGGTTCTCAACCTTCCTAATGCTGCGACCCTTTAAGACAGCTCTTCATTTTGTGGTGACCCCCAACCATAAAATTATTTTCATTTGCTACTGTTATGAACTATAATGTAAATATCTGATATGAAGGATGTATTTTCATTGTTACAAATTGAACATAATTAAAGCATAGTGATTAATCACAAAAACAATATGTAATTATATATTGTGAAATATTTATTTCTAATTACAAATAAATGAAATTTTGTCTTGAATCATGGTGTAGCATGGGTAACAGTCTTAATATGACAACAGTAAACTACATTGCTACATTTTGCTACACTGAGGAGCAGTGTGTTGGTTCCTAAGACCATGGGAAATAGGTGTTTTGCAATAGTTTTAGGCGATCCCTGTGAAAGGGTTGTTAGACCCCCAAAGGGTCGAGGCCCACAGGTTGAGAATCGCTGATCTAAACAAAATGTATGTATAGTTAGCTACAATATGAGTTAGGTTTCTTTATTGTAGTTCTTCCTAAAATGTATTATACTCATTCTAGAAGAGCATTATAATAGAGTAAATGTTGCTTTCATGCTTTTGTCTATCTTTTCAGGTCAATTTTGTGTTACTTTCTATCTTTGACCATGGTTTTTATATATTTTAATTTGGTTATATTTTTATTATTAAGACTAATATTAAAAACACCTGGGTGACTGCTGCAATTTCTTCAAGTTGCGACTTAGTAATGTAAATAACGTGAACTGGTTTTCTGTTTTATCTCACACAGATCTTTCTCCCATATCACTGAGCTGACTATCATTGCTTGCTAGTATTCAGGAATGCATGTTACTGTGCTGATTTCTAAGGTGGTCATTGGTTTCATGGATTATTTTGAACATTTAGGTTGAAAATAACCTGATAACTCCTGCCATGTGCAAAGGAAAGATCATTAACAATGTTATAGCCAGTTTTTGAGTATGCTGTTCTTTGAAAAGATGAATTAGTTTATTAGACTTCCAAGTGACAGTAGTTCTTCTGTCTTGCTTGAGAAAATACAGAATGATGGAAGCTTACTATTCAGTAACTCTTTAAATATATAGATATTTTATTAAACAACTCAACATCTTCACCTGAAAGAGTGGTTTGTAATGTAACACACATGCTCTTTTTCTGGTCTCCTGAAAATATGTGATGGGTGCTTAGATTCAAGCACACCATAAATGGAATAGGCTTATAATCATCTTCATGGCCTAAAGCTTAGGAACAACTGCTCTGAGTTTACCTCTTAAATCACACTGTTAAATGGCTGACAACTGGAAAACCTGCACCTTTTGCCCTTTTATTATTTCTGGCTTACCGCACAGAGTTCTTGGCTGCTAAGTAGAAACTCTCCCTAACTAAGCAGGAGACAAAATTATGGCAAGGGTGGTGAATGGCTCTCTCATATCAATAGGAAGTCTGGAGAAACAAACTGGTCAGGAGCCTCCTGGTAATACCACACACATAGCTGGGTTTGCACTATGACCAGTCTCCTCACCTCCAGTGCACAATCCAACTCTGCCATCACTGATGAGCAACCTCCCAAAGTCCTGCTCCTAAAGAATATGTAATTTTATTAGGAAGATATAACTTTAACTGGAGTGTGTGAGGGAATCTTCAGATGATTAGAAGGAATCTTCAGATGAGATACACTGGGTAATAAAATCTGTTTGGGCTTTATGAGATTAAGAACAGATACAGGTGAGGGGAGTGGGTAGAAATGGGAGAAGAGGCTATAGGGAGCATAAATAGTATTGGAGGAAAAATAAAATAGAAAATAAAACAACAACAAAAAACATATTATGGTTAGAGGATTATTGTTGAGGAAATTCATAAAATAGAAAGATTTGATAATGGCTTTACTTACATGCAGTTCATTTCCTTTCATGTTGCCTACTCATCTGCTATTTTTGCATTTGAATTAATGAAGCACTATGACCTCAATTATAACAGATTTGTCACTTCTGCCAGAGTGACAGTGCTATTGCATTTTTCATTATAAATCCTCTTTCCTGTGGATTTAAAGACTGTGATGTTAATTTGTGTAAGAATGAACATTGACATTAAGTGTTTCAGTTCATATGAAATTTCTTCCTAAAACTTGTTTTAATAAGTATTTGCCACAGAGCAATTAACTAAACCATAATTTATCTTTTTAAAAAAACCCTAACTACTCTTAGAATAAAACAAATTTATTCTAAGCAATAAGATGTTACCAACAGTTAGCCTTTCTTCAAAGTAGTTTCTATTGGCATTTAAAAGTGTAAATGTTATAGCTTACTTTTTTAACTGAAGCACAACTGCTTTTAAATAGCTGTGCCTATTATTTTTTTTCAGTTATTAATCAGAAGTGAATTAAATAGTTGTTTGTTCTTTCTACTCTTTATCTTACTAATTTTTAGATAGCACTTACATAATGCATTTTAAGAAATGTTTGTAAACCCTTTAATGATGTTTATGGGTGGTACCAAGAGTTTATTTATATATTAATTTTTTATTTGGGTGTAAAGTTGTGAAATTTAAGGGTACAACACATGATTTGATACATTTATATGGCAATATGGTTGCCATTGTAGCCTTAGCTAACCCTCTGTCATGTCAGATATAATTTCTTCTAGTGGTGGGAACATTTAAGATCTATTCTCCTAGTAAGTTTGATGTTGATAATATAGTTGTATTGTCTGTAATTACTGTGTTGTGTATTAGATCCCCAAGACTTATTTATCTACTAGTTGCAAGTATGTTCCTTTTAAAGCATCTCTCCTATTTCCCACTCCCCAGCCCCTGGTAACCACCATGCCACTTGTTTTTTTGATTTCAGTTCTTTTTAGATTCTATGTGTAAGAGAGATCCTACAGCACTTGTCTTTCTGTCTGACTTTTCTCTCTTAACATCATCACCTCAAGTTCCATCCATGTTGTTGCACCTGAGAGTATTTTTTTGTTCTTAGAACTGAATATTTCATTGTATCGTTGTGTGTGTGTGTATGTATCATACGATGTGTGTGTATATATATCATATCCTTTTTATTTACTCATTCATTAACAAGGTATTTCCATATCTTGTCTATTGTGAAGCATGCTGCATTTAAAACCTATTTCTTTTCTTTTGTTAATCCTCAACTGAGAATATACTGTATTTTCCACTAATTTTTAAGGAGAGTGAAGGTGAGGACAGAGGTAGGGGAGAGAGACAGATAAACATTGATATGTGAGAGAGTCACACAATTGTTTGCTGGCCTAACTGGGGCCAGCAATTGAACCTGCAACCCAGGCACCTGCCTTTGACTGTGATTCGAACTTATGACGCTTCCATGCCTGGGCCAATGCTCTAACTAACCATGGAGAACACTGGCCATGGTGTAAGGCCTATTTCATTTTAACGTGAAACAGAAATTTTAGTTCAGTTGTCTTGTGCAAGTATGCTAACTCTTGTTCAATAAGATTAGCTCCAGGTACATTTTAAAATTCTGAAGAATTACACAGAATTACACGGCTTTTTCAATATACCATGGGGGAACTTGGGTCAAAGTGTAAGGTCTTTACAGATAACTAACAAGGTTTTATACAGAAAATGGTTTTTAATGGAGTGAGGAGAGTAGTGAGGATTGAGAAAACAGAGTAAAAAGTAAACTTTAGTTTTATTCATGAAGGCCCCATTTCAAGAATGAGATGAATCCTGAAGAGAATGCTTTTTTCCTATGTGAATTTCTAGAGTACATTCAAATGAATCTGACACTTCTATGTTCAGCACTCATATTTCTACTCAATATTTAATCAATTATACCCAGACCTAACTTCTGAATGCATACTCTGTATAATGTTGCTGTTCTCATTCTCAGTGCATGGTTCACAGGGAGATAAGAGCACTGTTCTCTGCATTTGGGGATCCAGTGGTTTGTCCAATTGTGCATAATAGATACTCTGTCCCTGGGGAGAGAGGTAAAATGTAGGCTGTATTGGTTGCTGTTTTGAAATACTGCAATCATTAAATTTATTTTCATTATCCATAAAATTAGCATTCAAAGATAGGAAAGGCAATGAGTATGCAAAAGTATGTAACAAATGTCATTAAAAAGGTCCAGTTGCATTTTCATAAATTTTTCAAATGATCTAATAAGGAGTTGTAATAAGGCTGCTTGTTTTTAATCTTTGGGCTATTTAACTGTCAGGAACAGTTAGAAAGTGCTAATTCACTACTAAGAAATTAAGCTGGGTTTCTAGTAGTTTATGCTAACACTTAATATTTTCATAAGAAAATGGATATAAAATGTTTTTTTTTCAACATTCACTGAGTACTCTAACCCCTGAAAGAACTAACTGTGTAATTCAAATGGTGATATAAATGCAATAAACTCTAAAGCATATGGTTTAGGACAGGGGGAAATTAAGACAGCAATGAGTACGAAAACCTCCAAATTTGGGTGCAGGGAGTACAGGTAGTATGAAAGGGAAAACATCCATCAGAGTGTTGGGCAACAGGAATCCAGACTCATCTTCTCTCTCCACTGAACATGTGACCTCAGGCCACCTAGCCACCTTTCCTGAATCTTGATTTACAACACTGAAAGTGGAGTATGTAGCCAGAACTTATGAACTCAAAAATAATCCGCTCTCCTATGCAATTTGCTCTTACATCTTCAGTCATTCTTTGTCAAGTATTTCTGTCAGGTGTCCAGCTGAGACACAGTGCCCATGAGGATTAAACTTGGAATTCACAGCTGCAGCTTTAATCAGATTTGCTAAATGGCGGGGGAAAATCTCATAAATGTACTCTCTTTTAGACATAATCACCTGATTTGGGAAGAGTGATGATACGACATCTTTTCTCCTAAAGATAATCAAGAGCTGAGTGGGGGCAGTAGTAACTGCTGCCAGATGAAGTGTCATTGGCCACTCAAAGCACAGCATTCAAATACTTTGCTTCCGGCTATATCTGCTGAACATAAATGAAAGTCAATCATTTTGGATCTGACTTGGTTGTCAGCAGTACAAATGCATTAGCATGCTACTAACTTCTCTACACAACTGACTGTGTAAAAGAGAGCTTTTCTGGACTGTGTGTACAGCCTTGTTGTAGTTCAGTCTTTTTAAAAAAAAATTTATTAATATTTTACATGTACACATATCTTCTCATCGTGCCCCCCCCACTCCCAGGCATAAAAGATAGTTTGATTTTGAAAATATTATAATTTGAGCTCCACAAATTGGAATAAAATAGGCTATGCATAAAATGTTCCATCTTTGAGCTTCATAACTTTTCATTTATTATAAACTATTACATACAGACAAATGAATAAAATACATGTGGTTTAATAACTATAAGGTGAAAACCCAAGAAACAAACATTCAGACCCAGAAATAAGACTTTTCCAGCACCTCAGAATGACAATATCAATATACTAAAATTGCTTTGATATTAAATATCATAATTACAAGGCAATTTATAATCATGCAATAAGGGCATTTTTGTTCAAACACCTTAGTGTTATTGGGTTAATCTAAGGATTTCCTCATTCTCTTCCTGTAGAAGATACATAGAACATTTTTAAAATTTCATTTTTTCATGTGGCTCTGAATTAGTCTGATCATGACAGGCATCTAATTGGTAATTTGAATGGTGAAAAGCACTAATGACAAGCACAGTTTCTCTTGATGCAGAAAAAATACAATTTGCATGGGTAATGTGGGTAATCAGAGGATTTGTGTATAAGATTAGATCTGTGGTAGGAATCCCGTTCATCGAGTACGTATTTCAGGTTATGCCTCCTTTGACATGGTAGGGTGACACTTGGAAATCATGTGAGACAAAATGATTGGTTCTGAGCAATGAATTGTAAACAAAATGATTTGTATGACTTGAGGACCAAGCATTTGATTGCTTTTGAGAATTCTCTTTTCCCCATGTTGTAGTTGGTGCCGCTCAAGAGAGTTGCTGCTCTGAAGCTTGGTTCGCTGACTTATTACCCATGATCCCTGCATTCTCAATGGGAATGTGGCATGAGAAGGAAGCAAATAGGAGCTATTTTTGGTAGACAGAATAATGTCTTCCCAAAGACATCCATGTCCTAATTCCTGGAACCTATTACTCTACGTGGCTAAAGAGACTGCAGATACAGCCAAGTTAAGGACCTTGAGACTGGGTTACAATATATCTTAGATTATCCGAGTTGGCCTATTGTATTCACAAGGACCCTTGATATGTCAATGGAAGCAGAGTTTGGAATGATGTTATTGCTGGCTTTGAAGTTAATAGGATGAGGCCACAGAATTCAGGTGGCTTCTAGAAACTAGAAAAGGGAAAAAATGGATTTTTTCCCCTAGAGTTTCCAGAAGGAGTTCGGCCCAATGAAACCCACTGCAGACTTCTGACATTCTGAACTCTTAATAAATAAAACTGTTATTTTAAGCCACTAAGTTTGTAGTAATTTGCTAAGGCAGCAATAGGAAATGAATACACTATTTTAAGCCTCTTGAGCCTTGAGATTGTTTATTACAGCATCATAACCTAGTCTATTACAGCATGATAACCTAGTCTATTTTGACTGATATAATTCTCCCTTGTCTTTTTTATGGTCAAAATTAGCATTAAAGAAATGTACTTTAAAATTCAAGTGATATTTCCTTCATCCAAACAGTGTTTATAATCTTCAAGCTGTCTTCTATATTTTGGGAGGAGGGATGTGAATCAGAGGATAGCATATTTTCTATAGTATACAGGAATATAATCTAAAATGCAATAGAGAACCTGTCTTTAAGAATTGTCAGATGCTGCCTGGCTGTCATTGCTCAATGGTTGAGCATTGACCAATGAACTAGGAGGTCACAGTTCAATTCCAATGGAGGCACATGCCTGGATTGTGGGCTTGAACCCCAATATGTGGTGTGCAGGAGGCAGCCAATCAATGGTTCTCCCTTATCATTGATGTTTTCCTATCTCTCTCTTACCTCCTGTCTTAAATAAATAAAATATATTTTTAAAAAGAATTGTCAGATATTATTTTAGAATCTGTTTTGTTCTCACTCTTTATTGATTTATGAAATGTAGCATGAATTTTCCTACCTATGGATAAGATAGAAAGACAACTCATAGATACCATGTAGCAGTCACTTTATTAAGTTTATTTGGTGACAGTGTATTCTTCAAGAAGATAAAAGTGGAAAGTGTCAGATAAGTTATAATGTTGGGATCAATGTGAAGTTTCACAGAAGAGCTCAGCTATAGATTGTCACACATAAAAAGAGACTTAAAACTGAGTTATTGTGCACAGATAAGATGAAGAGGTATTTTCAGAATGTTTTTTTTATGTGAACTTCAGTGTGGACTCTAGAAGTGACTTGGTTGATGCAGATGCTAGGAATATGAAAAGAAGACAAAAAGGAAAGTATTTTGAGATTCAAGAATTTCTCTATAAGTAACCCAAATACAGAGCATAGCTGCAGTTATAGCACTTAGTACCAAATCAAATGATGAATATCTTTTGTAATCTAAGAATCTAGGGAATAAATACTAAAGACCACTTCTAGGAGGGTATGGATTTTTATTTTTATCTGGCACCTTCATTTCATTTCTTTCTTTTTTAACCTACACACCTCACACATGCATGCATGTGTGCCTACACATGCGCAAACAAGCATATGTGTAGACCCCAATGTGCAGATTTGATAATTTCCCAGGTACCTAGAACACTTATTCAGTCACCATCCCTGGAAATGCACAGGGAAAAGAAGGCAGATTTCTCTAAAATGTTCCATGCAATTTCCCTTTTATGAGGCTATTGTCTCAAGGAGTGTGGGAGCATTGAGAATACCTGTTCTCACCCTCCACCCCCACCCCCAGGTACAGAACTTCTCCACTGTCTGGCAGTTTTGAAAGTTTGCCATCCACATCCATGTTCTACAGTCTCAGCACATCTGGTGAGGGGGATCTCTCTATCTTAATACTTGGCAGCTCCAATGTACATCTTACAAATGAATGTCTTATACTTCCTAGCAGCTTATAGTTGTGGTATAATTTTGTACATCCTTCCTGTAGAGAAATATGCTCATAAAAGCATTGCAGTTAAAATTATTCCTTAAACAATGTTCCTCTTAACTTTCTACATTAATACCCTTCTACACACATACACAGAATCATCAGAGGTCTGCATGCCAAAGTTCTTTACTCCCTGGTTTGGTACATATAAAATTTATCTTTAACAAATTATTTTTAGTAACCATGAAGAATTCTACTGTCTTAACACACAGCTCAATTCCTATTTATCTCAAATACTACTAGATCCTTAAGGAAAATCATCCAGTGGCCACTTTGGGCATAGTATAAGTTGGGTTTTTCTTTGTATTCTCAAATACCTTTTGCATATCTGTTACTACAGTGTCAATCTTTCACACTATAATTTACAGCAACTCCAGACAAGTGTTCATAAGTGTGTAACAATCAATTTTCCCCCAAAGAGAATACATGTATGGGTGTGTATAAATATAGCCTGGCCTGCGCCCTCTTGCAGTCCAGGTGCCCCCTGATTCATCATCCCACAGAGGGAGGCCATGCCCACCTAATGCAGCCCGTTAGTCTGTGGTCTGGCCTTCCCTCTTTGGGATGATCATGGAGCACCCCCTCCTGATTGATCATCCTGCTGGCCAGTGGCCTGGGCCTTCCTCTTTGTGGCAATCACAGATGTTCCCCCAATGGATCACCCTGCCTGCTGGTAGCCTGGGCCTCCCTCTGTGGGTGATTATGGGGAAATGGGGCCCCTGACCAATCACAGCACACCTGCCTTGGCTGGCCTAGCGCCAATGCATGTCATAGCACGGTTGTCCAGATAGTCGTTCTGCTGTTTGGTCGATTTGCATAGTATGCTTTTATTATTATTAGATTACATATAGTCCATTGAGTCTCAGAATATGATTGCTATTTTTTGCTAAAATTATGTCCATAGTCAACCTATCACTGCAATTTGTTGGTGTAGTTTTGACATGAATCTTGGTTGAGATATTAATTTATGTTAATGGATTGATAAAAGTGAAGCAACAAAGACATCTATATGAACTTGTGAGTCATTGGTGTGAGTGCCTTTGCTGAATTGCAAATTGTTTTGAATACTAGAAGTATATATCTTCAAAATTTTTGCTATTGACCATGTAACGAATACAAACACTTTATATTTTTCAATTAAATATGCATTATTAACACATTCTCCACTACTTTAAGTTTGACAACACAAGAAAAAAAAATCAACCTGATATATAGCATTTACTGATTTCTGTGGTCCAAATACTCCCACATTGACCTATTCCAAGTTACCAATCTGATATCACTGAGAGCAGAATGGGAAGAGATGCAAAGTAGCACAACATTATGTTGTATTTCCATTTTACAGGTACAATAGACATAAATAGCCTCAAGAGCCCAGATACTGATTAAGAAATGAGATGATTTGAATGTTTGTTACCTTTACAACATAAAAGATATGTATACACTTATATAATTTAATTTTTAATACTGCCTAACTACTCAAAATATTCCTAAGAATTTAAAGTTGGTTCTTGCATGCTGGTATGGGCTGGCTACCTAGAATATAGCAGGTGATGAGAGTATATTTTATTGAATGAACAAATGATAACCTTACCTAATGTGGCATACTAATATTACTTTGTAGTACACAGGTGACTCTTATAAGCAACATTGGAATCTCAACAGGTTTCATGATTGAGTTTTTTGACATATTTTAAACTTAGGGAAATTTACAACAGAATATTCCACTTATATGACATTAGAGTTCTTTAAGAATAACTAACCACAGAACAAATCCTATCACTTCCATATTAATTACTTTATGTTAAATGGACTGATGTGTTCAACCTTATGCACAACTTGGTAAAAGGATAAACTGTAGAAGTGTGCTTTAGTGTCTTTTGTTTTGTTTTGTTTTTTCTCTCCCAATAATGATCCTCTCCTCTTTCATTGAAGATTCTCAGGAGGCTCCCCTAGCTCTGCCTCCCAGTAGTCTTATCTAAGACATTATTTATATTATTTTTATTAAAATAATAATTTCTCCAGGCCCACATAAAAATGTAAGTATCAATTTTTTAATCTTGCCAGCACATATACCTAATTTTCAAATTAAAATTAAGCATAATAATAAAAGTAATAAGTTAAACCCTGAGTATGGTATATCTTTAAACAGAATTCTTCTGGATACAGTAAGATACACCTTCCTGTGGGAATTCAGGCGCCACAGCAATATTTGGTAGAAAAATGGAGAGCCTGGAGGCATCATTGGGCTCTGTCATCTCTACTCTTCAACTTCCCATGCTTCGTAGGACTTCCCATATAAGATCCACTAGGAGTCTTGATGTGGGATCCTGTTGCTCTGTGGGAACATCAAAAAGAGATATGATTTTTAAAAAGTGGCATAAGGTGTTTTGTTTTCTTAATTGAAATATAGTTGCCATACAATATACTAGTATTAGCTTCAGGTATACACCATCCAGGTTCAGCATTTATATATCTTACCACATGACCACCATGATAAAGCTATTACCCATCAATCATTGCACAAGTTGATACCAGGGACTATATTTCCTTTGCTGTGTGTTACATCCCTCTGGCTTCTTTATTCTATAACTAGAAGTTTGTACCTCTTAACACTCTTTCATCTTTTTCACTCATCCCCCTGCAACCCTCTTTCCCTAGGCAACCATCAGTTTGTTCTCTGTAAATATAAACCTGTTTCTTCTTTTAAAAACTTGTTTTGTCATTTTAAATTTCGCATATAAGTGAAATCATATGGTATTTTTTTATTTAACTTATTTCATTTAGTATGATGTAACTATACCCATGTTTATTAAAAATATTGTTCTAAGAAATTTAATAAGGATAAGTGCTTTAATTATTTTAAAATAAGAGCATAAACCTAATTTTTATGACAAGAAATATATTTTAAATGCTCACTTTTATATTATGAGGAAGAGATGGTTAAGCAGTGTGTTTGTATGGGTGATAGAACTAGATTTGCAGTCTGATTTCTGAAAATTTTTAGCAGCACAAAATTGGTGAATATCTTTTTTTATAATATATTTTATTGATTTTTTTACAGAGAGGAAGGGAGAGGGATAGACAGTCAGAAATATAAATGAGAGAGAGACATCTATAAGCAGCCTCCTGCATGCCCCCCACTGGGGACGTGCCAGCAACCAAGATACATGCCCTTGACTGGAATCGAACTCAGGACCCTCAGTCCGCAAGCTGATGCTCTATCCACTGAGCCAAACTGGTTTCAGCAAAATTGGTGAATATCTTAAATTTTAAGAAATTTAATTTCTCTACCTTTAAACAGAACCAATAGTATTTAAATCAAAGGACAGAATGTGGAAATTAGATAATTAGATAATATATATCATGTCCTTAACAGGTATTGTAAGGACTGACTAGAGAATTATTTTTACTATTACAGGATATTAGAAGATTATTATTACTGTTGCTATCAGAACAGTTGAAAATGTTTCAAGGAATTAACATGCTTTTGTTACTGTTAATATAAGCACAATTGCAAATGTGAGTGAAATTCATAATTATAAAAAAGGTGAATTAAACCCTTTAAGGAGAGTTAATCTTTTTAGGTGTCATCTTAATGGGTAAATGGTGAAACCATCAGGTGACCAAAGATAATCACTAGGAAAGCCTCAGAATTGAAGTCAAAGTTCAATTTATTAACTATCAAATCCATTGAAAGTGCGAGAAGATTGGACATCATTGGAGAATCCCCATAGACAATGTGCTTTTTCAAGTTGATAATCCATTCTTACTTTGTGTTCTAAAGTTAGACCTCTCACTGGGATTTCAGTCCAGTGACATCTAGAGAAGCATGACTTTTCTTTTGTCTCTAAAGACAATGTCTTGAAAGTATTTTAAAATGGTTCAAGAAACTCATATGTCATAAAATAACATTTTAGAAACAACTTTTGAGTGATTTAAAGGACAATAAATCAGAAGTGTACTTGTTAAATATATGAATTTAACCTGAAATGCCTGTGTGTTTAAAGATTAACAGGAAAAGAGATAAGAAAAGATGCAGTTTAGGCATTTCCAAAGGCAGTGCATTGTGACCAATTATTTGAGTTGCTAAGCAAAACAAGGTACCTTGTTCTATCATTTTTGGTCTGTAATATTATCACAAGTTATAAAGAAATAATTAAAATAAAAATAAACTTGTGTTTATTTTCATTACAATTTTCTCCATTCTTAAGATGGTAAATTACAATAATTTTATTACCTAACTAGAGGCCTGATGCATGAAAGTCTTGCATGGGTAGGGTCCCTAGGCCTGGCCTGTGATCAAGGTTGATCTATGGGGCGACTAGTGGGGCAATCGGGTGGGCCCCTGCTGGCATCCACCTTGGCTGGCCTGGGGCCTGCAGGCTGGGGGTCAGTGTGTGTCATAGCAATAGGTTGTTCACTGGTTGTTCTGCTGTTCAGTTGATTTAAATATTAGGCTTTTATTATATAGGATTTTGAATTTGTTAGGTGCAATGTTTGGCAATGAAAGATAATTTGGGAGTTGGGTATTATTATTAGAAATGATTCCTAATTGTATTTTTTTAAGATATATTTTATTGATTTTTTTACAGAGAGGAAGGGGGAGGGATAGAAAGTCAGAAACATCAATGAGAGAGATAGACATTGATCAGCTGCATCCTGCACGCCCCGCACTGGAGATGTGCCCACAAGCAAGGTACATGCCCCCAACTGGAATCGAACCTGGGACCTTTCATTCAGCAGGCCGACACTCTATCCACTGAGCCAAACTGGTCTTGGCTCCTAATTGTATTGTTTTATAATTTTGTATACCTTCTCCTTTATTTAAAATATACAGTGGTACCTCGAGATACGAGTGCCTTAACATACAAGATTTTTGAGATACGAGCCGTCAAGCGACATTTGAGATAGGAGTAATAGCACGGATCGGCCTGCTGCACACCACCCACCAGTTTACCAAGACTCGAGTGTCTCATAGTTTCCCACGCCTCAAGGTTACAGAACGAATTAAACTCGTATCTCGAGGTACCACTGTATTTGTTTATCTTTTAAGAATGAGCTTACTTTAGCTCTCCCTAGAATTATATGTATCCAGTAAGAGCAATAAAATGCATATATTGAAATGCATTGTGAATAGAAGACTGTTGTGACAAAATATATCTATTTATTAGCGAGGCATTGAAAGTGAAGCCACTTAAGTAAAATTATTGGTACTAAAGTGATGTTGAGTTAATGATTTCCTTCAGTCTGTGGAAGCAAATTCAATTAATATTGAAGGTCAGTGAAAAGAACAATATGGACTGGATGATTAAGCTACTGAGATGAGAACAGAGACAAAAAGACCCACATTATTCTGAGGACTGTAATTGAGTTACAACAGTGTCTACTTTAAGCACAATTACCCTGGGAACTACAGGAGTGATGGTTTTTCTCTGTTCATTTAAGAGAGATTGAAACAACTCCTTAACTATTACCTCAAATTCTTACAAATAGCCAAGGTAATGACAAACATGGTTTTGTGAAGACGTAGTGTTATTGGCAGGGAAAGGTCCTTGACCCCATCCAGTTGCTGGTGGGAACAGGCTTCTTGCTTCTTGTGATATCCTGAGAAAATGAATTTTCTAAGACTTGCATAAGAGGATGAGGTATTGTGGAAGGCTTCATTTCTCTTGAATCAAACCCCAGAGTTTCCAAGGTCCCACTTTCCTGCCTCCACCCAAGAGAGAAGTATAGCTGTGGTTTCAGTAGAGCTAGAATCAGAGCTAGTGTCCAGAGTTTTCGTTCCATGTTGGAGTAGTGTCTAGTTTAGCATGAGGCTAGCTTAGTTTGTGTTCCCAATTGCAGTCCATTAGTTCAGTGGATGTGTGGGCCTGCATGGCCAGGGGCCACACAGGGGAATGTGAGAGTGCCAAAAGAGCCAGAGAGCAGACTCCTTTGTTTGGGGGATTACATATACCCAGATTTTCATGGGTATATGTAGTGGCTCTGCCTAATCTGGCCAATGGTCTCTGTTTCCAAGTTTGACTGACAGGTAAGTACCTTATCTATGTCACCCCAATCTCAATGCTCATGCATCTATCTCCCCTTAGTTGGACCCCAGCCCCCCAATGTTTTGCAGGGAATGGGCTGGTGGTTCTTTAGGGTGTTTGAAACTGTAGCTTTGGATGAAGCTGCCAAAATGGCATGTCTATAAATGTCTGGCCTCCCCTTTGCTCCTTTTCTATTATTAATAACTAGCTAATTAAAACAGTATCATTAGTAAAGTCGAGCTAATCTATTTTGATTTCATGAGCAAGTGACAAATTGAATAAATGAAGAAAAATAGTTGAAAGTGTTTTCATTTAATTGGAATTTTACTTTTAAAGTAGAAACTAGATGACTTTTTAAACCAATATTTTACAGTGATATATCAACCCAGTTACTACTTAAATTACAAATTGCTAGGGATTGACATTTATCTTCTATCATTTTTAACTATGTTAGAGAAAGGCACCCATATTTAATTCTCAGTTTCTATTACTAGAAGGTACAAAGAGCAATTTCTAACATTGAAGTTTTAAGATCCTTAAAGGACAGAAAATGTTAAATGTCATTTCTTAATGATTTAAATTTTGACCTATTTGCTTCAAGATGTTGTAAAAACTGTTTCAATACCCTGACTTCACTAGAATACCAACAATGGTATTCTTAGTGCACCATCCACCTCAAAACACACAATTTCTTTGTACTTTCTCTTTGACACTCAAAAGATGTTTAAAATAGTCGTTGGGGTTTCCGTTTATTTAAAATCCTGCTATTGTATTTTTGTAACAGAATTTTAGGGGGTTTCTTAATAATTTTGTAAATATCCCCTTGAAATACATTCAAATACCAAACTAGACTACAGGTGAAATCCTGTTTATTGCCTTTTTCATGTGACCAAATTTCACATGATTTAATTTTTCCCAATAATGAGTGCCAAGCATAAATCCAGTGGTTAATTGATACATGTTTGTTGGGTGCCTATGCACTTTATCATTGTGCTAGGCTCTGAGTACACAACCCTGAGCTAGATACATGTGAAGTCTGCCCTTATGCTATGCATATGCTAGTTGAGATGACAGTTAAACATACAATTGGAGAAGGATGCTTATGAGTACTTATGGAGGAAACTAATTTACTATTAGTGCAGAGACCAAGAGGAGGTTTAGGGATAGTTTTCGTGGAATAACATGTAAACTGAGACCTAAAACAAAAGTAGGAGTTACCCAATGCAATGAAGGCAATGCATGGAAGAGGCAGCAGCATGACTGATTGAGATTTGAGAAAGAGAAAAGGGCCCAGACCAATTCAGGAATTGAAAGAAAATCAATACCTAGAGCCATGCATGTTTGTACTTTTCCATTTTTTTTTCTTTTTCTGAAGTCTTGGGGCAAAGTGCCAAATACTGTGAAGGATAGACTGATTGAAGCTGATTTGCAAAAGGGGTCTTAGATGAGAGAGTTTGTAGTCATCAACTTCCAGGCTATAAAAGAGTATGGAGACAGATACAGAAGTTAGTGGTTGGGAAGTAAGAGATGTGTCACCCCTCTTGAGATCTGAGTGAGAGATGGAGCTCCAAGGGAATTTTTCTGATGATTTAATATTTGTCTCCCACAGCTTGGGGGACACAGTCCTGAGAAAAATAAAGGATGAGATTCTGGCTGCAGTATATTGTAATAGCAAAGTATAAATTGTGATATTGTTAGGGTTTTATCCTGTCCATGTGGACTTTTTCTATTAATCTGGTGTGTGTGTGTGTGTGTGTGTCTTTTTGGGGGACAGCCAGCTGGGTATCAACCAAACAAACTTAGAGTTATTTTTCTTGAAGGAACTTTATCCAGGGTGATGCTCAGACAGGGAGCACTGAAAAGCAGCAACTGAGGGGCTTTAAGGACCCTATAGACATGTATCACCCTTTCCAGTGAATAGAGGTGGGAGATATTCACAAAGGATTCATATCAGCAAATCCCACTGTATTAGGCAGTGTTCTGGTAGGTTGAAGACCAAGAAAAAATGTTAATAATGCAGCTTGATTCTGAAGACAGTCTGGGGGCAGAACTCCATCTTCCTTGGAGCAAAGTCAGTCTTTTTTCTCTTTTTAACACTTGCAACTAATTGAATAAAGGCTAATCTGCTTTATTCAGGGTCTATGGATGGACATATTATTTACTGACTCTTTAGGGATGTGAAAAGTGACAAGAGAACAAGTGAAGAAGACCTAGTTCCACAGAGAAGGTTTGTAGAAACAAGAGGAAGAAATGTAGTTGCTTTATCCTTGGATCTTTTTTTTAAATATATTTTATTGATTTTTTACAGAGAGGAAGGGAGAGAGAGAGAAAGTCAGAAACATCGATGAGAGAGAGACATTGATCAGCCGCCTCCTGCACACCCCACTGTGGAGATGTGCCCGCAAGCAAGGTAGATGCCCTCAACCGGAATCGAACCTGGGACCTCTCAGTCTGCAAGCTAACGCTCTATCCACTGAGCCAAACCGGTCTTGGCTATCCTTGGATCTTGAATGTACTTTCAACAAACTGGTTCTGATGAGAAGGATGCTCTTCCTGCCCTGTTAGAATGCTTTTAGCGTCCCTTATTTTGATGCTGTGTTAGGTGCATATATATTGGATTGTTATGCATTCCTGGAAATTAACCCCAGGAATTATCTTTTTTGTAATGCCCAAATTTATTCCTGATAATTTTCTTTTTCTATAGCCCCCTTTATCTGAAATTCATATAACTCTGCCCACTTTCTTTTGATAAGTGTTAGCTTAGTATCTTTTTCCATCACTTTTAATTTACTTTATCTTTATGTTCAAAATATTACAGATGTCCCTCTCTTACCCCCATTTACACCATCCATCCTACTCTTATGCCCTCCCAGGCCTTTATCACACTATCATCTATGCCCATGGATTATGCATATCCTATATAATAAAAGGCTAATTGCAAATAGACTGAATGGTGGAACAACCAAACAACTGGTTGCTATGATGTGCGCTAACTACCAAGGGGCGTGCACAGAATATGGTAAGTGTTGGCCACGAAGGGATGATGGAGCAGATGAGTGGGGGTGCCAGGCAGGGCACTAGTGACTGTCATTGGGGCGAGCCTGTGGTGTTTACTGAAATTTTTTTGCTCCCATATGCTGTGGTCCTGCCTGGCGCTTGCACCCGCTGCCAACAATGGCCCTGTTCATATCTGCTGCCAGTGCCAGAGCCACTGCTTGCATTTATTGCTTGGACCGGGCACCAGTCCCTTTCACTTGGTGCTGTCAGTGGGTTTGAGTGGCAGCTGCCAGCCCCAATTGCCCCTGAAGGCTTTTCCACCTCTTCCTGCTCCCGAGGAGCAATCAGAGCAGCAGTGGCCATTTGTACCCATTGCTTGCACCAGCTTCAATTGTTCCACATCATTGGCAGGTGCTAGCAGAGCTGGCGCTGGCAGCATGTGGGAGCAGCAGCAGCAGCAGGAGGTGGGTGCCTAGAGAATGGGCCAAGACCCACCCCTGTGTGCACTGCAGCCTCATGGCCCATAGTTCGTTTCAAGGTGCATGTTCATGCACTGGGGCCCTAGTATGCATCCTTAGTTAATCTCTTCCCACACCACCTTCCCTTTGAGATTTGTCAGTCTGTTCCATTCTTCTATGTCTCTGGATCTATTTAGTTTATTTTGTTCATTAGATTCCATATATAAGTGAGATCATGTGATATTTGTCTTTCTCTGACTGGCTTATTTCACTTAATGTAATATTCTCCAGGTCCCTTCATGCTGTTTCAAAGAGTAAGATATTCTTATTTTTTACAACTGCATAGTATTCCATGATGTAAATGTACCACAGCTTTTTTAAATCATTCATCTACTAATGGGCACTTGGGCTGTTTCCAGAACTTAGCTATTGCAAATAGTACT
>PVJN01017938.1:0-39646 GCA_004026805.1 Lasiurus borealis
CATTATTGATAATAAACCCTTGTTCATTTTTAACCTATTTTTCAATAAAACATTTATTTTCATTATTTTAACAATGTATCATTTTTTAATTAAACACATATTAATCAAAATATTTCTTTAAAAATCTCAATTGAGTATTCCAGATTTACCACTCTACCTAGAACTGTTTGAGAACTTGTTATGATTATTTTAAAATATAAATGTATTAATTTCATTATTCAGCAATTTATGGAACATGTGTTTGCATGTATTATACATGTTAAGCATTAAAATGTCTGTGCTGAATAAAAAGATAAAGCTCTAGATCTATGAAAAAACAGAGAAATTAATCAAGTCTTCACTAAGAGGTTATAAATACAAATTGCTATGTATCATAATGAAAGGTATTCCTACATATTAAAACTTAAGCTTCAGTCCTATAAGATAAGATAACAAATATTACTTACTGAGACTTGGAGTTGGTGAAAGGTGTTCCTACATATTAAAACTTAAAACTGAGGTCTAAAGGATCTTGGCAAAGGAAGAAGAAGAGATGGGGGAGGGCTGAGGTAGTGTAAAGGTTTTCCAGATGCAGAAAAGTATGTGCACTGGTTATGTGGTAGCTTTAGCTGGACGTAGTATGGTAATGTAAAGTAGACCCATTGTGGCTGCAGTACATGGTATCAAGAGTGATAGTCACATTAGGGGTTAGGTCAGGGGCAATGGATTTTGGAGGAACACAGTTCAGTCTATAACAGCCCCCAATCCTATCTCAATTTCTGATAAGAAATCATTTTTAAGCATAGTCCATAGTGGCAGCAGGAGAAGTTTTCTCAGAGTTTCTGAATGAAAACTAAGCCATGGTTTCATTGCATCTTCCCTGTATCAAAAAATTCATGTATCAATTGAATGTCTGTGCTTCATAAATGTATAAGAGCTCCCAAATTTATAATTATTCAACATAGGGATAAAACCAAATAATAAACTTCAATGCCATTCCTCTCTTTAAGATTCTCTAATTGTCCCTAATAGTTTTGTCAAGCTTAAAAGTTGAAGTTTAGTTTATTTGTGCTATCTCTAAGATCAACACAAAGGTTTAATTTAAGGTTCACTTTATTCATCCTCAGTGGGATAACATATGTTATTTTCCCTAAATTCAATCGCAATCATGTAATATTAATGATAGGTCATGATACTCAGGCACACTCAACACAACAAACACATACATAAATAGAGTTTCAGTAATTTAATGAAAAGTTATGTAGATTTCAAAGATTATAAGTGAAAAATAAGTTTTTGGAATTATTGCAAATCCCTCTAAGCCACAAGAAATGTTTTCCATTATAAGATATATATATATTTTTAAATTTCTCTAAGGTAATTATTTTCATGACGGAGGTTTTCTTACCTTACACAAACATACATACACACATGCACCCACATACACAACTTTCTGTATTGGAATTAGGTATTTATTTAATAGAAATAACTCTATTGTATATATCCAGTTTGAAAAAATCTTTTTAAATTCTGATCAGGAAGAAAGATAAAAGCACTGACTAATTTAAATCCAAATTGTAATATATTACTTACCTTAAAGAATTAAAAGAATTGACCATCAGAGAACCATGATGACAGTACAAGGTATACACCTATATGTGCTATCTCTCACAACCACATCAAAACTAGAACTAAAAGACAAAACGGCTATCCCTCAGAACCATAGGAAAGTTAGTGGAGTGGAAGTTCTACACTGGTAGGATGTACAGAGGCTCAGAAAGGCAGACGTACAGAGACATGATCAAATTAGGTTGGTGTGTGCTGGTTTTTTTTTTCCCCATTGGGAGGGAGTTACAAGTACCTGACTCTCTGAACTCCAGTTTCTGGGTGAGATTCTGGGAACCCATACTCATACAGGGAGAAACTGGACTGTCTGCCATCGGGTTGGAAAGGGAGGGTAGTTATCTTGCAGAGTTGTGCACAGAAATCATTGTTTACTGGGAGACGTGAGACACTAGGATGCAGAAACATGAAGACAGAGAGGCTGACTGGCAGCCAGTCCAGTCCTGTTTGTCATGCCCTAGTGATTCCTTGAGACCACCCCAACCAATTTACAAACCCATCAAGCTATGCACATTGGCTTTTGTATATGAATGACCTGCCCTCTAGTAGCATACCCTAACAAATTGCAACTGGGTCAACCAACTCCAAAACTTCCAAACTTCAAGTAAAGAGGAGAAACCTGTGGAGCTCCCTGTAGCTCCTGCTGGGTGGCCTCAGACACTAGCTGACATGCACCTCCTTGGATATCCAGGAACCAGTGTACCTAGAGGTCAATGTGAGATGACACCAGATTTCAACTCCTCATATACATAAGTGACACACTCAAGAGACAGACTTAGTGAGCACCAAAGCCCCACTAAAGAAAGTCCTGTCCCATAGGGGTGTCTCCAGCACAGCAGTTCTCCCATTAATAGACACAGCTAATCCTCACAGTCAATTGACCTGGAGGTCAGTTCCTCCCAGTGTACCAATATCAGTCAAGGCTTAACAAGACTGTGTGCCCAGCCCACAAAGGGGTACACCAAGAGTGTCCACCTCAGGTGATTGGGGAGGCAGAGCTATTGGGCCATAAAGGACAACTAGCACACAAAGCCACTCCATCAACACAGTGAAGCAGCCAAAATGTGGAGACCAAGAAACATGTCACAAATGACAGAAATGGGGGAAAGCAAATTACTGGACACAGAGTTCAAAACCGCATTTATAAGGTTACTCAATCTTTTACAAACCACTGAGAAACTTAGTGAGACCTCTGAGAAACTTAGTGAGACCTTCAAGGATTTTAATGAGAATGACAAAAAAGTGAGAAAGGACCATCAGAAATTAAGTATACACTGTCTGAAATAAAGAATAATATACATAAATCCAACAGCAGACTAGAGGACCTTAAGAATCAAACCAAAGATCTGAAATATGAGGAAGAAAAAAAAAAAAAAAAAAAAAAAAAAAAAAAAAAAAAAAAAAAAAAAAAAAAAAAAAAAAAAAAAAAAAAAAAAAAAAAAAAAAAAAAAAAAAAAAAAAAAAAAAAAAAAAAAAAAAAAAAAAAAAAAAAAAAAAAAAAAAAAAAAAAAAAAACCTAACCAGAAAACAAAAGAAAAAAAAAAGACTCCAAAAATGTGAAGATAGTGTAAGGAGCCTCTGGAAAAACTTCAAGCATACCAACATCAGAATAATGGGGATACCAGAAGAAGAGAGAGAGCAAGATATTGGAAGAAATAATGCCTGAAAACTTTCCCTACCTGGTGAAAGAAATGGACTTACAAGTTCAGGAAGCACAGAGAACCACAAACAAAAGGAATCCAAAGAGGACCACACCAAGACACACCATAATTAAAATGCCAAGGGCAAAATACAAAGGGAGAATCTTGAAAGCAGCAAGAGAAAAACAGTTATCTAAAAGGGAGTACCCATATGACTGTCAGCTGATTTCTCATCAGAAACTATGCAGGTCAGAAGGGAGTTGCAGGACACATTCAAAGTGATGAATAGCAAGAACAGACAATCAAGAGTGCTCTACCCAGCAAAGCTATTGTTCAGAATTGAAGGTCAGATAAAGAAATAGCTAAAGGATTTCATCACCACCAAACCAGGATTATATGAAATGCTAAAGGGCATTCTTTAAGAAGAGAAAGAAGAAGAAAAAGGTAAAGGTGAAAATTATGAACAACAAAGTGATAACAAATACATATCTATTAACAAGTAAATCTAAAAATCAAGTGAATAAAAAATCTGATGAACAGAATAAACTGATGAATATAATAGAATCGGGCATACAAAGAGAATGGACTGACAATTCTCGGGGGGAAGGGGATGTGAAGGGTAGGGGAAGAGATTGGACAAAAACATCTTACACCTATGAATGAGGACAGTAGTGGGGCATAAGGACATGGTGGGGGGTAGGGAATCAGGTGGAGGGGAGCTATGGGGGAAAAACAAAGAGGCACATCTGTAATAAACTGAACAATAAATTTTTTTTCAAAAAATAAAAAATAAATTGGTCATTCCTTCAATGAGAAAATTAAGTCACATTTGAACAAAATCCAAATAGCACCTCAGTTGTCACCAACAACTCACTTTGTGCACTTCAGGCAGAATTCAGTTATATGGCCCAATAGTGGGAAGAATAACCATATCACTTTAATGAAAATGTATCATCAGTATTCATACATCTACTGGGCTTTACTGTGGAATCCTTCAGTTTTACTAAGTTGGGGGAGAGATGAAATATTATATTATTTTCTCCAGGCAAGTTATATTGTATAGACTTAATTCTAGGCCCCAATTTTTCTTAACTTGGACGATAAATGCTTAAATCACTATTATTTGTTACTATTACATATTTAAATATATATTTTATACTAATACAACAGAAATATGTAAATTGACCATACCTCCATAATACCCACCAGCCAATCAGGAGGGGATATGCAAATTAGCAGGACCAAGATGGCAGTGGCCAGAGTGAAGGACTGGGTGCCGGGGGCTGGAGGAAAACTGGTGCTGACAGCCAGGTGAATGAAGGCCTATTGCACAAACTTTTGTGCAATGGGCCTTTAATGAAAAATATGTTACTACTTTAGTGATTTTTTGATTCATTCAACTTAAAAGATAATATTCATGAATGACCAGGATAGGTTTTAAAAAACCTCAAACATTTTATACTTACTTTAATTATAGATAGTCATATATTTTGTTTAAATACCAGCATTAGAAAGTTTAAGAAACCAATATTTAAATAATATTCTCAGAGCTTCAAGATTTAGCTGAATTAAACTAATAAAGCTTTTTAAGAAACCATAGTGAGAAAGTATTATTTATTTTAAAAATATTTAAAACCAAGAATGAAAACTTAATGATCATACTTAACTATTCCTTCATGGAGAGATGCAGAAACTTAAGTCAGGAGAAAACAGAGGGAATCTAAGGTCACAGAACTATTTGCCATAAAATTTTAGCTATAGCCCAGTTTACCAAATTTAAGACTATTTCCAAGATTGAAGAAAATAGTTTTGAAGGAAATATATCATGGGATTTGGTTTTAAAACAAACAATAATTTAGTTTATATATTTTTCATCAAATTATTTTTCTCTGTAAGTTGTGAAGACTATTAGATAATTAATTAGAATTTAGCTAAAATATATTAAAATATTTTTCAGGAAAGCAGCTTTATCTTAAAGGCAAATACATTTAAGAGGCAATAAACAAATGAATGATTAGAAATATGACTCTAAAGACAATACTGTTGGAAGGAAAAATTCTGAACATAGATATAACAGCTAAGGTTAAAACTATTTTTTAAATTAAATTTTTAGGAAAAAGGAATGGGGAAAGCAAGAGAGAAAGAGAGAGAAAGAGAGAGAGAGATAGATATTTAGGTTGCCTCCTGCATCCAACTAGAGATGGAACTCAAAATCTGACTGGAAATGGAACCAGTGATTTTTTTATTGCAAGAGATGATGTTCAGCCAACACTGGCCAGGGCAAGGTTTAATACTATTTATAAAAGAACTAGAGGCCCAGTGCTCAAATTCATGCACAGGTAGGGTCCCTAGGCCTAACCAGTGATCTGAGCCAATTGGGGTGCCTTGCTCAGTCCTAATCGGGGTTGATTGGGACAGGCCAGAGGGGGCCCAGTTTAGATGCTGGGGAAGCTTGCCCAGCCAGGGGGAGGGTCTGCAGGAGGCTCGCTGCCTGGGGGGAGGGACTGTGGGAGGTTGGCCAACCAGGAGGAAGGGCTATAAGCAGTTGGTTGTAGGAGTGCACTAACCACCAGGGCCACCTCCTGCAGTGAGCATCTTCTCCCTGGTGGTCAGTGTACATCATAGGGATTAGTTGACCAGTCATTCCAGTCATTCTGATTATTTAATCATAAAGGTAGCTTAGGCTTTAGTATACATAGATGACCAAACAAATGAAGAAGATTTTATACTTGTGGCCAGATAATAATTTTGGGAGTTGGGCAGGCAGAGGAGTAAGCCTATCATTGAAAACACCAGCCAATCTTTTGACAATTCAGTTGGTTGATGTATTTTCATCTAGAGCAGTGGTTTTCAACCTGTGGGTCGAAACCCCTTTGGGGGTCGAACGACCCTTTCACAGGGGTCGCCTAAGACCATCGGAAAATGCAGATATTTACATCACGATGCATAACAGTAGCACAATTTCATGGTTGGGGGTCACCACCACATGAGGAACTGTATGCAAGGGTCGCGGCCTTAGGAAGGTTGAGAACCACTGATCTAGAGTAACACCCACAGCAGAAACAATACTCTCAAGTAATTCATGTACATTAGAATTTTGCTGAGAAAGGAGAGACCAAGGGCAGGGTTGGACAATAGGAATGAATCATATGATCACATCATCTCACCATCTTGCATCTCGAACCATTAACATTTAGCAATCTATAAATCTCACAGTCTAGCTATTCCCTTTTAATCTGTACTTTCACAATCTCCCAGGCTTGAAGTTGCACAGTCCCGTATTCCTCAGTCCCTAAGTATCATGATGTCATGTTCTTGAAGTCTAACAAATTCTAAATCTAGCATCCTTCATAATCAAAGATCTTGTTTAAATAGTAATATCTATACCTTTATATCTATATACACTGAGTGGCCAGATTATTATGATCTCTGAATGCATAATAATCTGTCCACTTAGTGTATAACCTATATAATAAAAGGCTAATATGCAAATTGTCCTCTTGACCAAGAGTTCGACCAGCAGGCAGGCTGACCAACTGCCCATGTCTCCTCCCCCTGGCCAGGCTGGCCAGATCCCACCCATGCATGAATTCAATCACCAGGCCTCTATTATTAGAATAGCAACATTATTATTATGTGTTCAGAGGTCATAATAATCTGGCCACTCAATGTACATAAAAGCCTAAGTGACCAGAATGACTGGAACAACTGGTCGCTATGACATGCACTGACCACCAGGGAGCAGATACTCAATGCTCAATATAGGAGCTTCCCCCTGGTGGTTAGTCTGCCCCCACAGCCAACTTCCCCCAGCTGGTCAAAGTCCCATGGTCTCCCCACCTCGGCCAGCCAACCTCCCGTGGTCCCTCTCCCTGGCTGGCAGGCCCTAATTGCCCGATTTGGGATGGCCCCTGGTCTGGGATGGGAAACTGAGGATAGGTGGTAGAGGATTCAGCCCCTTCCCCTCACATGTCCTGTTTCTCCTCCTGGCTGGTAGGCCTCAATAGACCTGTAACGTACCCACCTCAGTGGAGACATGGCAGTGAAGGAAGGAGGAGGGCGAAGAGGGGGGAACAGTGGTGGGGTTCTGACGATGGTGGCATTGGTGTCTGGCACATGTTCTTTCCTGGCAACCATCACCTCCTCTCCTGTCTGGTCTTAATTGGCCTGGTCCTGATCAGTCCTGATTGCTGGCCAGGCCTAGGGATCCCTCCTGTGCACAAAATTCATTCAACATGCCTCTAGTGTGTGTGTGTGTGAGAGATGAGAGAGAGAGAGAGAGAGAGAGAGAGAGAGAGAGAGAGAGAGAGAGAGAGAGAGATTTCAGAGAGGGAGAGAGATATAGAAATATCAATGATGATAGAGAATCATTGATTGGCCTCCTCCTGCATACCCCACAATGGGGATCATGCCCATAACCCAGGCATATGCTCTCAAATCATGATATTCAACCACTGAGACATGCCAGCTGGGCAATAATATCTATACCTTTGTTACCATCTTGAAGAAGATTGCTACATTAACAAAGCTTTGCAGATGGGAGTGTCTTCTAAAACGTCTTGAAGATATATTTAACAAATAGGTTAGCACATGACAAATTTCTTCAACGATGTTCTCAGCCTTTGAATGCTTTTCTTTTCATTATACAGCTGAGATTCTGGAATGTCCATTTCATTTAATGTAGTATACCACTGAGTCATAATTTCTTGCCATATAGCTAAGCTATCTGTTAGAATCTCTCCCAGGATCTATTGTAAATATACCCACACTAATGGACCTGGCTTAATTTAAAGTCGTATTTCTTTCTGCTTACTCAAACACCTTTAAAATATATTGTTGTATATAGTTATTGGGTTACTCTCTATATAAATTAGCAGCATTTTATAATTACACTAGAGGCTTAGTGCACAAAATTCATGCACAGAGATGTGTGACCCTCAGCCCAGCCTGCATCATTTCTAATCTAGGAACCTTGAGGGATGTCCTTTTAGGCCCAATCCCTCTCACAATCCAGGACTGCTGGCTCCCAACTGCTCGCCTTCATGCCTTCCTGATTGCCCCTAACCGCTTCTGCCTGCCAGCATAATCACCCACTTACCACTCCCCTGACAGCCTGATTGATGTGTAACTGCTCCCCTGCCAGCTTGCTTTCCCCCAACTTCCCTCCTCTGAAAGCCTCTAACTGCCCTCCCCTATAGACCTGGTCCCCTCCCCACCTGCTCTCACCTGCAGGCCTGGGTCCCTCCCAATTGCCCTTCCTTGCAGACCCAGTTACCTCCAACTTTCCTCCTCTGCCAACCTGGTCACCCTAACTGCCCTCTCCTGTAGGCTTGAGCACAACCAACTGTCCTCCTTTGCAGGTCTGATTCCTCCCACTGCCCTCCCCTGCTGGCCATCTTGTGTTCACATAGGAACAGCCATCTTTGACCACATGGGAGCAGCTATTTTGTGTGTTTGAGTGATGGTCAATTTGCATATTACTCTTTTATTGGATAGGATAGAGACTTGGTTCATGGATGGGGGCCAGCTGGTTTTCCCTGAAGGGTGCCCTGTGTCAGGATGGTGGTTCCCTTGGGGCATGGGGCAGCCTGGGTGAGGTGCCTGTGGTAGTTTGCAGGCTGGCCATGCCCTCTGGTGACCCAAGTAGAGGCCCTGGTTCCTGGGATTTATTTATCTTCTACAATTAAAACTTTGTAGCCTTGAGTGGAGGCCTAGGCAGCCAGAGTGTTCAGAAAGTTTTGGCTTCCTCTGTTGCTGGGGAAACCCAAACCTCCTGCTTGCTTGCTCTCTGGCCATAGCCATCTTGGTAGGGTTAATTTGCATACTCAATCCTGATTGGCTTGTGGCATTGGTTTATGGGTGCATCAGAGTGACAGTTAATTTGTATATTACCACTTTATTAGATAGGACTAGAGGCCCGGTGCACAAAATCTGTGAACAGGTATGCTCTCTAGGCCTGGCCAGTGATCAGGGCTGATCAGGGCCTTCGAGCTGCCAGCTGTAGCCTTCCTTCCCTGGCTGACAGCCACTTAGTGGGGTCTTCCTCTTTCCTTGCCACCCTCTGGTGGTCAGCACATGTCATAGTGAGTGATCAAACTCCCAATTGATAGAACTCCGGAGGGGGGGGACACATTTAATATTAGGCATATATATATATTGTTGTTAGGTGAGCTTTTACCTTCTGGATAAAATTTTCTACCTATACCCTCAGAAAACACTTGAATCTGAATCTAGTTATTTGTTTGAAAAAAATAAGAAATGGCAGAGATCAGTTGTCAGAAATTTGGGATCAACTTGCTAAAACAAAAGATAAAAAATAAATTTAAAACAACAAAATAACAGTACAAAAACTACATTGTATAAATCTCACACATGGTAGAATAATTTTATCCAGGTAGGAAATTAGGGAATGTGGCTAGTAAGTAAAACATTGAAAGAAGTAGAGGAAGAATTGACCTTTGTTTCAAACTCCAATAATGATTTTTAGAACTGGCCTTCCAAGGAAGCTACTCTGAATTTGAACTCAAGAATAAACTATATCCTCATAACTACAATTATGATTTAGAAATCAAAATTTGTTGCTACTACTTTATCTTTTGATACTCAGAGAGATAGAGAATAGTAACTGGAATGCAGTTGCAGAGAATCTTCATTTAACAAAATTTTCTTACAAGATGCAAAAACAGAAGAGCCCAAAAGAGCAAGTAGATGGCTTGTTCTATTCATTAATCTGCACCTTTTGAATTCCATTCAAATGTATTTAATAAGTATAAACTAATTTACTCTTTGGAAAAGAATGACTGAGTTACCCAGTCCAGAATACACACTGCACTATACAAAAAAACTCATAGCATCCAACCAGCCTGTGTTCCTGTGTTACGGGATAATAAATAGAAAAAAATACTTTCATTGTGCATATAAGTATGTTTCCAATACTACAGTATAATATGGTATTAAAATGCAGATTCATATAGATACAGGGTGACCAAAAATAGCTTTACAGTTGTAGTATGAATAAATATATAATAATTAATATATAGTAATAGATGAATGAAAAGGTGTTGCATATTACAAATGTAAAGCCACTTTTATCAACCTCTTTATTTCACATAAATAAAAATAATTTGGACATGAATGTGAGGATATTGTGATAACATGCCTTTGATGCATATCAATTATTTTATCCCTATGTCATTGATGAGAAGACAGAAGCATGAATATTGTGATTTCACCTGCCAATATATTATGTAAGTTGTTATTAAGCTTTAATACAATTATCAGAGGGGAATTGCCATTTTATTATAGAATGAACAACTGGAAGTGCAATTATTAAACTGGGCTCAAATTTGCTATAATGTATAAATATTTATGATATCTAAAAACTCTTCCACATTCAGGCATCATGTTGGATTGGTGACCTCTCTATTTTAATAAAATAGGGCTGAACTTTTATACTTAGTTATGTAAATTGTCTAATATTTAGTGGAATTTGAGTAGCTATAAATGATCCTCTAGAAAAAAAAAAAAAGTTAACTATCTACTGTCTTACATTTTTTGAGTTTCTGTTTGTTAGTATTGCCTCCTAAGGCTCTTCCTTAGCTGGGTTTATATAGTTAGAGGTATTAGTTTACTGACTTTTTCTACAAAACCTATTGGTATTTAAGAGATTTCAGTATCTCAAGGAACTGAAATTAATTATGGCAACATTTGGGGAAATTAAGGCTTAGAATTCTGGCCTTGTGTGCATATGAGAAGAGTGCTTTAGAAGAAAACTGTCCCCATCATAGTAGGGTGTTATGGACAGAATTGTATTCCTTCAATACTCATGGTGAAACACTAACAGTACTTTAAAATGTGACTGTATTTGGAGATAGGGTCTTTAAAGAGATAAGTTAATATCTTGTCTTTATCACAAGAACAAATTATGCCAGACATACAGAGGAAGCACTATACAAAGACATAAAGGAGAAATGCTCATCTATAAATACACAGAGGAAAGCCCCAGAAGAAATCTGCAGTCATCTTTTTTTAAAATTAAATCTTTATTATTCAAATTATTAAATTTGTCTCTTTTTTCCCCTCCATAGCTCCCCTCCACCCAGGTCCCACCCCTCCCTCTATTCTTACCTCCCCACCCCATTGATGAGTCCATAGGTGTATGATTTTTGTCCAATCATTCCCTGTACACCCCGTACCCCTTTCCCCCTGAGAATTATCAGTCCTCTCCCTTTCTGTGCTCCTGATTCTATTATATTCACCAGTTTATTCTGTTGATCAAATTTTAATTGACTTAATTTTTAGATTCACTTGTTGATAGATATGTATTTATTGTTCATAATTTTTTATCTTTTACATTTTTCTTCTTCCTCTTCTAAAAGAGTACCTTTCAGCATTTCATATAATACTGGTTTGGAGTTGATGAACTCCTTTAGCTTTTTCTTATCATGAAGCTCTTTATCTGCCTTTAATTCTGAATGATAGCTGCTGGATAGAGTATTCTTGGTTGTAGGTTCTTGCTATTCATCATGTTGAATATTTCTTGCCACTCCCATGTGGCCTGCATCGTTTCTGTTGAGAAATCAGCTGACAGTCATATGGGTGCTCCCTTGTAGGTAATGAATTGTTTTTGTTTTGCTGCTATTAATATTTTCTTTGTCTTTTGCTCTTGGTATTTTCATTATGATGTGTCTTGGTGTAGTCCTCTTTTGATTCCTTTTATATGGGGTTCTGTGTGCTTCCTGGACTTGTAAGTCTGTTTCTTTTACCAGATGTGGGAAGTTTTCAGTCATTATTTCTTTAAGTAGGTTTTCAGTATCTTGCCCTTTCTCTTCTTCTGGCACCCCACAATTCTGATGTTGGTATGCTTGAAGCTGTCCCAGAGGCTCCTTACATTATCTTCACAGTTTTGGATTCTTTTCTCTTCTTGCTTTTCCAGTTGAGTGTTTTCTGATTTTTTATATTTCAAATTTTTGACTTGATTCTTGCTTTCCTCTAGTCTGCTGTTAGGTGTCTGTATAATATTTTTTATTTTAGTCAGTGTATGTTTAATTTCTAGTTGGTCCTTTTGCATGTCTAGTTGGTCCTTTTTCATTTCCTCCTGGGAATCGCTAACTTTATCCAACTTTTCTAGGATATTCTTGAAAAACCTTATAAGCATGGTTTTGAACTCTATATCCAGTTGTTTGTTTTCCTCCATTTCTTTTGTTTGTGATCCCTTTCCTTGTCTCTACATTTCACTATACTGGGAGAACTTCTGTGTTGGATTCAGCCTTATGATTCCAGATTTGCAAAACTGCAAAAGCCTTCTGTTGAGCTTGGGATGGGTGGAGTCTCAGGGCTTAAGGGACCACCTTGCCTTCCAGTCAGTCCCGCCCTCCACTGCCCCTGAGTCTCATGTGACTGGGTAATGGCTGGAGTGGTCCTTGTGCATCCGCGCTCATTCGCAGTGCCTCTAGACTGCTGCCCCTCCAGCTCCCCTGTGCTCCAGGACCATACAAGTCTGGGTCCCCGGGATTTTGCCTGAAACTGGGGCCCATTGGAGTCAGAAGTGGCACAGCTGGGAGGGTCTGTCTCCTGCCCACTTGCAAAAGCCAGAGGCACAATCAGTAGTCGGTCCTCTGCTCCCAGTGCCATGCATGCCACCAAATCCCTGATCTTTTGCAACTTTCCTAAACCTCCATGCACCTCTTCCCCTTCACAGTCCAAACTCCTCCGGAATGAGTTTCAGCTGGATCTGGGGTTCAGTGTCATAGGACAAGGAGTTCAATATTTTAATGCCTTTGAGAGTCTCTGTCTCCCTCCCACCACAGAAAGCCAGCCATGTTTGCCCTCACCCACTCTCTTCACGTGCACGTCCTCGTACCTCAGCTTTTTACAGATCCTCTGGGTCTCTGTGAGCCCCTCTCTTTCCTTCTAGTCATAGAATTTTCACTCCGCCAGCTTTCCTGTGGTTCTGGATGATGTCCGTTCTGTCTTTTATTTGTAGTTTTGAAATTGTTGTGCGAGGCAGCAGTGTAGGTGTTTACCTATGCCGCCATCTTGGATTCTCCCCTGTAGTCATCTTGATCTTAATCTTCTAGCTTACAAATTGTGAGAAAACATACTTATTATATAAACTACCCAATCTGTGGTATTTTGTTGAGGCAAGTTTAGTAAACAAAGGCATATTAAACTAATGTACTTTGTTTGGACATAGGAGGGAATAGAACATTGAACACATTTTTTCTTAAGTTATTAGCTGATGAGGCTTTAGAAAATCAAAGATGTCCCCTTAAGCAAAATTAAAGTTTCATTCTTATTCTAGGTGCATTTGCTCAGGTGCTACATTTAATATGAGACAATATAACTGGTATTCCTTAAGAGTTCATGCAACATAACTGTATCACATCTCAGATAATTTAACACTATTGTGATTGTTATTTCTCTTAAAAAGGCCTAAGGCTTAGATTTAGTAATCAACGAACAGAGAGGGTGGTGAGAGGGCAGAGAGAGAGAGAGAGAGAGAGAGAGAGAGAGAGAGAGAGAGAATCATGTGCTCATGATCCTTTCAAGATTCTGTACTTAATTTTGTGTTTGTAATTTTATGTTAATTTCTGGAATTAGAACTAATCTTTATTCACAAAGTAAGATTCCTCACTGCTTATGTGGGTGTTTCATTTTTTTATTAGAGCTACAAAGATGACTTGTGTTTGCCTACTCCTTCCCTAGGTTTTTCTAGTAGTTTGACCTCTTGATAGCAAGAACCATATTTTAGTCACTGTTTCCTCAGAAACCATCAGAGTACCTGACATATGCCAATATTCTAAAGATATTTTTAGGGAAAGAGAAATAGATAACATACTTAAAACAAAAACAAAGAATTTATAATTTATAAGGTGTTAAGGATTATTTTTGTTTTGTTTTGTTTCATTTTGTTAACCTCACCCCAGGATATTTTCCTGTTGATTTTTAGAGTGGAAGGGAGGGAAAGAGACACAGAAAGAGAAACCTTGATGTGAGAGTGACACATTGATTGGTTGCCTCTCACATATGCTCTGATCAGGGCCAGGGTTAAGGCCTGCAGCTAAGGTACGTACCCTTCACCAGAACTGAACCCAGGATCGTTCAGTCCATGGGCTGATGCTCTTCTACTGAGCCAATCAGCTTTGGGCATTATGGATTTTAAAATCTAAACAAAGAGAAGAATTCCAACAATCCAATAGCACAAATTAAAGGAAGGTTTAATTGTACTATTTGGACAAGATCTCATTATGATTGAAAATGATATAGTCTCACTCATAACACTGAGGTTTTAAATGTTTTATTTATATTAATTAGAAAACACAATATATTACCTGCACAGTGTGGCTAAGTGTTTGGGCATCAACCTAGAAACCAAGAGGTCACTGTTGATTCTCACTCAGGGTACATTCCTCAGTTGTGGAGGCTCCATCCCCAGTAAAGGGTGTGCAGGTTATTTCTGATCAATGGTATTTCTCTCTTATCCATGTTTCTATCTATCTCTTTCTTTCTCTGTCTCTTTCAAATCAGTAAAAATATATTTATTAAAAAAAAAACAAGAAAAGGAAAAGCAAAATATTGAATCTGTTTTATTCAGTTACTAGTATCTCATATTTATTTATTTATTTTTAAAATATATTTTATTGATATTTGACAGAGAAGAAAGGAGAGGGATAGAGAGTTATAAACATCGGTGAGAGAGAGACATCGTTCAGCTGCCTTCTGCACGCCCCCTACTGGGGATGTGCCCGCAACCATGATATATGCCCTTCACCAAAATCGAACCTGGGACCTCTCAATCCGCAGACTGACGCTCTATCCACTGAGCCAAACCGGTTTTCGGCAAGTATCTCATATTTAAATACTAGGAAGATTTCATTGAAATACATATTAAAATAAATTTTTAAGTTTCTTTCTAATATGATAGGATGCTTCTTTAGGCAAGAGTTAAAGATATACATTAGCTTTACTGATACCTGCTACAGTGTGAACTCTATTTGATTTTGTCATCAGTTGAGTGCGCATCAAAGAAACATAGATCTACATTCAAGAGATCATTAATGGGAACCCAAACCTGGCATACCATGTGAGAGTCATAAAACTTGTATGCAAATAATAGCCATATCCCTTATGATTCAACTAAAAACTTAAATGAGAAGACAACCAAATAGGTCAGTTTGGGTTGAGTTCATATTTCCTGAAGCATAATAAGGAGTAGGCATGGAAATAACTATCATCTGCCAAGAGTGACTAAAAAAAACACCCCAGCATGTAAAAGCTTTATTGTTAAATCTTGCATAGCGTGGTCTCTCTTAGTAAGCCACTAAATAGATAAATACTCCCAAAGCTTTATTTCTATGATGCTATAAAGTATGGCATGTTTTGTGGAGTTCAAAAGAATGCACCTTTTATTTATGAGCATCTAGAAACAAGAAACAGAATGGAAAATATTCATTCATCAACAATGCTATTGGAGTATGCTGAATTTTTTTAAGTTCTATTTTTTTATTTTATTTTTTATTTCTTTCTTGATTACAGTGTTACATATGTCTTTATTTCCCCGTTAACCCCTTACTCACCCTCATGCCCTCACCCCCCTTTTGTCTGTGTCCATTGGTTAGGCTTATATGCATGCATACAAGTCCTTTGGTTGATCTCTCCCCTTTGCTGACTTTTTTTTCTTCATTCTGCTGTGCTTGATACACAGGGATAATGAAAAAGAGATGGCAATTGGCCCTTTCACTTATTTTACCAATCATTTCTGTGATTCAGAAGTCATGGTATAGCCGAAACTGGTTTGGCTCAGTGGATAGAGCGTCAATCTTCGGATTGAGAGGTCCCAGGTTCAATTCCGGTCAAGGGCATGTACCTTGGTTGCGGGCACGTCCCCAGTAGGGGGCGTGCAAGAGTCAGCTGATTGATGTTTCTCTCTCATGGATGTTTCTAACTCTCTATCCCTCTCCCTTCCTCTCTGTACAAAATCAATAAAATATATTTAAAAAAAAGAAGTCATGGTATAAAATATTGGGGTCATAGGTTATTGTATCCTGTGTTTTTTTTATTGATTAAGGTATTACATATGTGTCCTTAACTCCCATTGCCCCCCACCATCCTGCTCATGGCCTCATTCCCCTGTTGTCTGTGTTCATTGGTTATGCTTATATGCATGCATACAAGTCCTTTGGTTGATTTCTCCCTCTGCCCCCCAAGCTTCACTGACTTTACTCTGAGGTTTGATAGTCTTATCCATGCTTCTCTGTCTCTGGATCTGTTTTTGTTCATCAGTTTATGTTGTTCATTATATTCCACAAATGAATGAGATCATGTGATATGTGACTGATTTATTTCGCTTAGCATAATGCTCTCCAGGTCCATTCATGCTGTTTCAAATGGTAGGAGATCCTTCCTTTTACAGCAGCATAGTATTCCATTGTGTAGATGTAGCACAGTTTTCTAATCTGCTGATGGGCACTTACGCTGTTTCCAAATCTTAGCTCTGGTAAATTGTGCTGTTATGAACATAGGGGTGCATATATTCTTTCTGATTGGTGTTTCTAGTTTCTTGGGATATAGTCCTAGAAGTGGGATCACTAGATCCCATTGTATCTTCTATGCCTGTACTTAGCCTTCAAAAGAAGCTGAATTGGATAATCTCTATTGAATTATTTATTGCATTTATTTTTAAACAAGGGTTTTCCCACCAAAAAGGAATTTTGTTTAAAAATTTGGAGGTAGCAGGCAATGTGGCTATCCAGTAAATTCCTATCCCAAATTTTAGGGTTGAATTTGGCCTTTGCAAATTCACATATATAGAAAAGTAGACACTCACATATAAATACAAAAACATTACTATTATCTTTTATTCCAGTTATTTTGCTTTTTTATATTTGAAACTTTTTATGATATATAATATGGAGTATTTTAGAGGATCATAAAATTTTCTCCAGATATCAAATGTTTGTAGTAGGGACATGAGCTTTCAGAATAAGGGAGAGTAGTAAACTATTACATCTGTTTGCATTCTACATTGGAAATAGCATTGACTATTATATAATCATAAAACAATGATTATCTAAAGAATAAGAATGTGAAGTATACTCAAGGTTGGCTACATAAAAGCAAAAGATATGAGAGAGCATTTGAAGATGTTTCCATATGAGTATGTGAATTGTAAATTCTGGGCTGGAAAGCACAGGAGGAAAAAATGTCAACATACCTAAGAAACCAACAATAGAGGTCAATTAAGTAAGCAGATAGTGATGCCTAGAAATAAACTTTACATTACACTGAAGTTACATTTCCAAGAAGATAATAGTCTTACAAAATATAAAAAATATAGGTTAAAAATGCATTCACTTTGATAAATGAAAATGCCTACTTTTTTTAAGTTTAAACTATTTACCTGTATTAAAAGAAATAAAACATTCTTGACTGAAATAAGCAGTTCTAAGTATGTTGCCATAGTATACAGAACAACTTACAAATTTTCTAAATTACTGCAGTTAGAGAATTTCTAAAAAAAAAAATTCTAGCATAAAAGAAACTATGTAGTTGACAAAAGACAGCATAGTTTGAAAAAATAGTTGGAATTTAATGACAATTTAAATAACATTTTTGAAGAGAATTCAACCATTTTTATTAAAGATAAATTGAATCACATAATGTTAACTAATGCATTACTAAATCAGATAATATTAATTAATGTCTATTAATAATATTTAAGGGTATTTGAGAGTTAATGACAAACCCATATAATATATGTCAATTGAATTATCACCTCAGCTAATTTATTTGTACATTATAGTTATTTGAATGTTATTATTAATAGAGCATTGTTTTTCTCTTATTTTCTTATGAAGCTAGAAGGACAACACAAACAAAACAAAGTTAGGAATATTAATTCAGTCTTGTATTCTTACAGTTTTGCTCTTCATGGTTTTTTTACATTTTTTAAAATATATTTTATTGACTTTTTACAGAGAGGAAGGGAAAGGGATAGAGAGTTAGAAAGAGAAACATCGATCAGCTGCATCCTACACACTCCCCATTGGTGATGTGCCCACAACTAAGGTACATGCCCTTGACCAGAATCAAACCTGGAACCATTCAGTCCACAGGCCTGAGCTCTATCCACTGAGCCACGCCAGTAAGGGCATGATTCTTCTACATTTACTATTCCATTTCATCTTACTGGTAAGTCTAATTTTTTTTTTTATTATTGTGTTACATGTATACATATCTCCCCATTATGCCTGCTCCCTCCCAGGCATACCACAAACCCCTAGTGTCTATGTTCATTGGTTATGCTTATATACATGGATACAAGTCCTTTGATTGATCTCTTATCTACCCCACCTCTCCTTAATCTTCCTGGTAAATCTAATTCTTAATTTTTTTTCTACAAAGAGAAAGATAGGGTAATAGCCATCTCAGCTTATAGATTAAATTGACATAACTGATTTTATTTTAACAAGTTATATATTTTATATGGATAATTTCCCTACCATGGAACACTCCAATGAGATTATAGAACATCCCTGGAGTTTATGCCAGAAACACAAAATTGCTAAGATTACCTGGTTAAATTTTAGTTGGTTGTCTGGACATGTAAACCTTAAATAATCTGAAACCAAGTTTTTATATGTTAAAATTTAGACCCTAATGTTTAGATATGATTTGGGAGACATGAGCATTCCTAGCAAGTAAGAGTATAGAACTATGAAACACACACACACACACACACACACACACACACACACACACACAGTAAGTTGGTAAAAAAAATTAAATTAAAATTTAATTAGATTTTAATGGTGGGTCAATTAAAAAATAATCTCCATACTTGGTGATTTAAAACAATAAAGGTTAGTTCTGACTCACAAAGTAATATCTAATGCAAATGGGTCATGTGTGATGGGGGTGGAGTTAGTGAGCATTATTTGCTATGGTTACAAAGGGATTCAGGCTGGTAAAGGCTCCATCTCCACATATCCTTCCATGGTGGTTATGGTATAGAAAGAGTATAGCCAAAGGGTCTCTCTTCTGCAACTGAATACTTCAGCATGGAAGTAATTTGCATCGTTTTTCACCTATAATATATTCATCAGAACTAGTTACACCTAACTTCAAAAGAATGAGGAAAGTAAAATATCCAGGTGTAAATGAAAGGGAGGAAGCTGTATATCAGTGAACATTTACAATATATGCCATAGATATAAAGATAGATTTTTAAAAATATCTAAAAGGCTCATATTTTGAAATGTAATGTGGATGGTCCAAAGTAAGTTAATGCATGCAGGCTCTCAGAAGTAAAAGAGGACTTGGCATTTATTGGAGCCAATATCCCATCATTGCAGAAATTTCTTCTTAAATACTCTCCATGTAATTTTCTTGAATATTTCCAGTAATAAGGTACCAACTATTTATCCTGGTACTGTTATTCTACTGACACCTCTAATATTGAAGATTATTTATGTTGCCCCAGGCCTAAATCTCACTTTTCAACCCTGTTCTGACTTCTAAGCATAATGCAACATTACAACTGGATTTGACAAGAATTCAAACACTAGCTGAAGTGGTACTTAATGAACATCAGACTAAAGAACTAATCCTTGACCACTAGACGAAATAGCTCTTGTAAAGTGACTAAAGTCTCTTAGGACATATTATCTTGCTTCTGTCCTACAATCAGATGCTTTGTACATGTCACATTGCTGTTAATCTCACAGAGAAACTCTTAGTCTGTAAATACAATTTATTTTACAGCTATATACTCTTTCAAAATGAAATTCTGAAACCAATCACACATCACATCAAAGCAAGTAGGATCGTTAATTAAAAAGGCAAAAATAATAAGTAATAGGATGAAATTGGAACCATTGTGCAATGCTAAAGAGATTGGAAAATGTTGCAGATTCTGGGGAAAGTAGTATTTTTGTTTCTCAAAACGTAAAAAAAGAGCATTATATATGATCCAGTAATTCTACTTCTGGACCTATACCTAAAATTATTGAAAGTGTGGATTTAAACACATATTTTTGAATCCACATTTATAGGAGTAAATTGACAATAGCCAAGGGGTGGAAACAATTCAAATGTGCATCCACAAATAAATAGGTAAACAAAACAAAATTTATTTTATATATATCCTAGAGGCCCAGTGCTCAAAATCTGCTCATGGGAGGAGGGTCCTCAGTCCTCAGTCCATCCTGCACCCTCTTCAATCTGAGACCCATCAGGGGATCAGAGGATGTCTGACTGCCGGTTCAGGCCCAATCAGACCTGAACCAGCAGTCGGACATCCCTCTCACAATCTGGAACATCTGGCTCTTAAATGCTCACCTGCCTGCCTGCCTGATTGCTTCTAACCACCTCTGTCCAATTGCCTGATCTCCCCTAACCCCTCTGACTTCCTGCTTAATCACCCCTAACTGTTCTCTTGCCAGCCTGATCACCCCTAAACCCTCTCCCCTGCTGGACTGATTGCTCCTAACTGCTCTGCCTCAGCCCCTGCCACCCTGGCTTTGTCCAGAAGAATGTCTCGTCTATCCAGTCTAGTTAGCATATTACCCTTTAATATATATATATATATACAGTGGTACCTCGAGATATGAGTGCCCTAACATACGAGATTTTTGAGATACGAGCCATCGAGCGAGTGATTTTTGCTTTGAAATACGAGCAACAGTTGAGATACGAGTAATCGTGCAGATCGGCCGGCTGCACACGACCCACCAGTTTACCGAGACTCGAGCATCTCATAGTTTCCCACGCCTCAAGGTTACAGAACTAATTAAATTCGTATCTCGAGGTACCACTGTGTATGTATGTATGTATATATATATATATATATATATATATATATATATATATATATATTATTCAGCTTTCAATAAAAAGATAATCTTATACATATCATGACATAGATGAATCAAAAACCACTGCTAGCTGAGACCAATTTGGCTCAGTGGATGGAACCTTGGCCTGCGGACTGAGAGGTCCCAGGTTTGATTCCTGGCCGGGGGCATGTACCTTGCTTGCGGGCACATCTCCAGTGTGGGGCGTGCAGGAGGCGGCTGATCGATGCCTCTCTCTCATTGATGTTTCTGACTTGCTATCCCTCTCCTTCCCTCTCTGTAAAAAATCAATAAAAAATATATTTTAAAAAAAAAACACTGCTAAATGAAATAAGCCAAACACAAAAGGATATATAATATAAATCCACTTATATGATATATCTATAGTCATCAAATTCATAAAAACAGAAAGTGGAATGTTAGTTACCAAGAACTGTAATGTGTGGAGAATGGGAAGTTACTATTTGATGGGCATAGTGTTTGTATTTGAGAAGATAAAGTTCTATAGATGGATGGAGGAGATGGTTGCACAATAATGTGAGTGTACTTAACGTCACTAAACTGTATACTTAAAATGCTAAAAAGGGTAAAGATTGTGTCATATTTATTTTACCACAATTAAAGAATGCAAGCTTTTTCATACAAAAATATTTTTAAGGCCTTACAAAATTTTTCAGTATGAAAAAATCTTCCAGTACTTAAAATGAGTAATTTCCCCAAGAGACTTAAATCAAACATATTTCATTGATATGTGTAAAATAAATAAGTAATTAGAGGTCAAAAGAAATGTCAGTATAAAAATAAATACCTTATCAAGTAAATGATGTCTAACTCCAAGGATACCTCATTATGATTTGTAATGTGAAATGCATCACCTATAGCTGCACTGCAAATGTCTGTTTATATAGGGTCTGCTCAAATTGTGCATGCTTTCCTAAATTACTAACACATGAATAAAGCAGCAGCGAAAATGAGTTTTCCTTATTATATTCTTCACTTAGAATTGATGGTTCTCACAGTCTTTTAAATAAGACCCTACTTGAACTTAATTCCATCTGAAAATGTTGTACACAATACTAATATTTCTCCAAATAACTCAGTTCCAATCCTCAGAACATTCATCATTTCCTCTCTTGACTCAAATGATCTGTTGTTATTGATCTTCTTTCCCTGAAAAATGTCCTTCATTGGTGTTTTATTGCTTCAAAAGATAGAAATCCAAAAAATGAGGCAAGCTGCAATCATTAGTCCATGATGACTGATGTCTCATGTGTCACAAATTTGCCCTCATCTCTGATTTTTAGGTTCATAGTCCAGTTGCCTGGTACCTTTGGCACCACACCTGATACAAGTTTGATTATTGTCTCTATTCCAAAATCATGTGAGTAAAAAAGAGCCACAAGTTGAAGTGATGCTGCAATAAAAGGAAAGTCTCAAATCTCCAAAAGCAGATATACATAAATGTCAAGTGGTAGTTTAAAAAGAAGTAAGCAAGCAGAATTTGGAAGGAAGACAGAAAGCTGAACAAAAATGAAGGGGGAAGCAGTTAAGGCTAGCCGGCCTTTTGAATTCCCTATAAAGTAGTAAATTTAGGACATCAAGATTACAGACTCTGATGAGGATTATTAGGTAGGAGATGTTTGAAATGAAGGGTTGTTTCATTTTTTAAAATTAAATATTTATTGATTAAAGTATTATATATGTTCTCACCTTCCCCTGTTGATTCCTTTTAGCTCCCCTCACCCAGGCCTTCACCATTCCATTGTCTGTGTCCATGGTTTATGCATATAAGCATACATAGGTGAATTCTCACAAAATGTTTTTCTTTACTAGTTAATTTCCCCTTTCAATTTTTTCACTTTCCATCCTTTTATTCACATTTCTTCTTTTTTTTTAATCCTCTTTCTATTATATTTTCTTTGGGACAACATGGTTAGACTTGGAAATTATTATACTAAGCAAAATAAGCCAGCTAGAGAAAGACAAATATCATGTGATCTCATTTATATGTAGAATTTAATTAACAAAATAAACTGATGCAAAGAAAAAAAATAGGACCAGAGGCGTGGATACATGAAACAGAGAAACAGATTTTAGAGGGGAGAGGGAATGAGGGACTGGATGAGATTAACCAAGCAACATATATGCCCATGAACACAGATAACAATGTAGTATAAGGTGAAAGCTGGGGGTTGGGGGAAGAGGAAAATGGGGACACTCTAATAGTGTCAACAATAAAAGAGAGAACAGAGAGAGCAAAGAAAGATCAGAGAAAACAAAGATACAAAGTTAGAATATAGAAAATGAAAAGAAAAAATGAGAAGAGAGAGGACAAAAAGAATGGAAAGAACAGACCAAAAAGAAAACAGAACAAAGAAAAAACTCTCTATTTTAATCTACTTGCTTTCATTCATCATCATCATTTTGTATCATTTCCCCCTTGTCCTAATTTGTGTTAACTCTATCTCCACTTTCTACCAAGCCAATTCCATGACCAATGACTATATTGTTATTTTTTATTATATTAATTACCTCATCTAGTCCCTAATGTCTATAGTAGCTCTTCAAATATGGCTATTTCAATAACACTAGCAACATTGAACTTAACCATAATTTCCATATTAATCTGCTTTCATAAGTGTGTTTTCCAGTCTCACACAAGGAATAAATAGTAAATTAACCTGATAGTTCCTTTTGTTAATGTGCAATTTCACAATGGGGGTTCTGTGAAAAATTAATTAATTATATATATATATATATATATATATATATATATATATATATATATATATATAATTTATTGCAAGTTAGATTACAATCAAAGGCATGCACTTCATTTCCAGGCTCCATCCCTGATTCAGTCAGGCAACTGCAGGAGGCAACCAGTTTATGTGTTTCCCTTGCAATGATGCTTCTCTCTTCCATTCTCTTTAAAAGGTCAATGGGAAAAAAATATCCTCCAGTGAGGATTAAATATGCATATATATACATATACATACATATATATACATATATATATATATATATATATATACATATACATATATATATATACATATATATGTATGTATATGTGTGTGTGTATATATATGTTATTTCAGAGAGGAAGGGAGAGGGAGAAAAAGATAGAAACATTCATTTATCAGCTGCCTTCCACAAGCCTCACACTGTGTGTGGGGGGGTAGGGGGGGACGGAGGCTCAAGCCCACAACCTAGGCATATGTCCTGATCAGGAATCAAATCATGACCTCCTGGTTCATCGGTCAACACTCAACCACTAAACCATACTGGCTGGGCCCATGAAAACTTAATTTAAATTAATTTAGTATGTATTAGTTTTTGTTCATTTGTTTTTTATTGTTGCTGTCACAAATTTTCATAAAGTTAACAATACCAATCTATCCTCTTACAGTTCTTTAAGTCACAAGTTTGATATTGATCCTAACTGGTTAAAATATAGATATCAGCAGGCTGCATTTCTTCTAGAGGATCCAGGGGAGAATACATATCATTGCTCATTAGGTTGTTGACAGAAATCAGTTTTTGCAGTTATGGAAATGAGGTATCTATTTTCTTGCTGATTCCTAGCTTCTAGAGGTTACTCATATTCCTTTGCACATGGATCCCTTCCTCAATTCTTTTGTTGTTGTTGTTGTTAATCCTCACTGGAGGATTTTTTTTTCCCATTGACCTTTTAGAGAGAATGGAAGGGAGAGGGTGAGACAGAGAAAGAAGCATCACTGCAAGGGAAACACATCAACTGGTTGCCTCCTGCAGGTGCCTGACTGAATCAGGGATGGAGCCTGGAAATGAAATGCATGCCTTTGACTGTAATCTAACTTGCAACTCTTCAGTCCACAGGTTGATGCTCTAACCACTTAGCAAACTGCCTAGGGCCCCTTCCTTGATCTTTGAAAGCCAGCAATGGGGGTTTGAGTGTCTTTCACACCACAGATCTATTTTGCCTCTTCTTTCTACTGTTGCTTCTATCAGACCTAATGTTCTACCTTAACTTTTCATCTGTATGATCCATGATAGTTTGGTAACTTTTCTTCAGGTATCTCAGGTTTCTCTGCTCTACTTATTTCATTATTATCAATTTTATTTGTGATAATAAATGTAAGCATACCCAAGACTTACATCGTAATGCTCAGGAGAGTTCATGCCTATGTCAGAAAGAAAAGGGATTTTAAGAGAAACTGATGAAAACAACCAAGATAGGATGTATCAAGGTATAGCAATTAATAGGAACAGATTACAACCCCAGACCTGATGAGGAAGGGATGAATGATGATGCTATTGGAGCCTTTAGTAGCTGGAGACTATGAGGAGGGGCTACTTAACCTAGCTATAGTTATAGTCAAATACAACTAACTAGAACTTTAGTAACTATGCGCTTTGGAAGCAAGAAAATAAATATCACTAGTTCTCTCTTCTCCAGCACTCTTATCTTGCCAAGTTGTTCCTCTAGCCAGACCCAATAAGAAACTAGAAATAAGGAAGCATATCAAGGTCAGACACTTTTCTACCCAAAGCATAGATAAGTGTACTAAAGTATGGGACTAGCTATGTATGAGACTGGTGGATCAATAGCTTAGGGCAGGGTTGTAAACTTTCTATAAACGTTCAGATAGTAAATATTTTAGGTTATTTTAGTACAAAACTGACAACTTTTTATAAATGTTTAGATAGTAAATATGCAGTCTCTGTTGCAACTGCTCAACTATGCTTTTGTAGGGAGAAAGCATCTCTTGATGATACTTAAATAAATAAGTATGAATGAGTTCCAAAAGTAATTTAATTATAAAATAGAAGGCTGGACAGTGTGACCCATGGGCCATACTTTGCTGGCCCCTGATTTGTGACACAGTCTTTGGAGTAAGGTGAAAAGTATTAAATCTTTGCTCTACAAATTCATAGCTCAGACTGCTTGTTAACACCAAAGATTTATTCGCTCCTACTATAAGCTATACATGACACTTTCCAACATCCCACATGCTATGGAATATACCTGTGTGGCTAAGTTCTGGCCAATGGGGTGATAAAATGCATGTGTACAACTTCCAGTTTGTTTTTTTAAAGGGAAATGATGTATCCTCACTTACCCTTTTCTCTTCTCTGCTGTTTAAATTTGGACTCAATAAATGTGGTGATGATGATTCATCTGTCACCATGTAGATAAAAGCAACATCAGGGAGGAGAGTAGAGCCATAGGGTATAAACAGCTTATATTGCTAGCACCTATTATAGCCAGTCTACTAGCTTGTGGGTGGTTATTCTAATTTTATGAAAGTTACATAAAGGTGTATCTTATTTAAGCCACAATTCTTTTCAAGTATTGATTTAGCAGTTAAACCTTTATCATGTGAGTGGTCTCTTAGGCTTGCTTAGTTTTTTCTTTCATAAGAGTATTATTTCTACATAGAGTTGCTGTAAATTTTAAGTAACCTTGTCAAGTCAACTGGAACATAATAGGCTTCAGTAAAATAAATATATTAAAATTATATTAAAAGCCTGTTATTATGTTAGGTAATGTGAGAAATATAAACTAAATATTGGAGACTACATAATTTAAATTGGAATATAATTCCATTATTATTCATTCCTATTCCCTTAGAATACTTCATTATACATTATTTAAAAATCACATAGGGAAGTATACAATTAGAGATTAAAATGAAATTCCATATTTTACCAAATAGCCTTGTTTTTTTCATGATGGTATTCTGGAAAGTGTGTTAAAAGGAGATTTTTACAGAGCAAATCACACTCCAACAGAGACACAATCAAATGTTTAATCTCTGCCAAGAACTGAAAATAAAATAAATAAGTCATAAATGCAAAATGCATATTTATTCCTTAAAATACTGTCCAATATCAGTAAAGGAATAAAACATCATAGGCAAATCAAAGCCTTCTAGTTATCAGAAATCTAACCCAGACTCTCAAGCTCACAATTAATACAACAGATCTAGAGAATTTGATGAGATGAATTTGGATGAGTTTGATGAAAGTTTATAAATTTCTGATTGGGTATCATCTTCCTTTTAGAGTAAGAGAACTTTCCCCACAGGCTGGTGAGGAAATTTTCTTCCCTATTTTGGAGAGAATTTTGAAGCCTGCCATTCCTTTACATTTTCAAATAACTTCTAAGTGTATATTTCCTAAATCTACCAATATACAGTATATTGATATTAGTATTAGAATAGCTTTAATATATAGTATTTAAATAAACTATAACTTCTTTGATCACTCCTCATAGCACAGAAAATTAAATTTCTTTGATATTTTACCTAAGTATACTATGAACAGTGCCAGAATCATCTCATTACACCCTTCTTTACCACGCACCTTAGCTAATTCTGATTATGCAAATATTTGCTGTTATCTACAAATTTTTCTTATTTTTCATGCACCTAGCCTTTGGTAATACATATATCTTTAGCTAAAATGCATTTGTTTCCCATTATTCTCTTGGTTTATTTCTAGTACTCTTCAGGACTTAGTTCAATTGTCTTCCTCTGGTTCTGTTTTTAAGTGATAGGTTAGGTGACTTTACATGTTTTACTATAGTATAACCCCACACTTTATAATAACTAATTTTTACTTTTCCCACTACTGATGTTCTCAGCTAAATGGTAGTTATTCAAGCAATGTTCAAAGCTAAGTTATAATTAGAGATTAGAACCTAAGTATTTTCGCTTTAAATTTAAATCTACATTTCACTCTATCACATTGTCTTGAGTCCTAGGAAATAAATAGAAATAGAAATAATGTCTTCTCAATGGAATCTACATAATTTTCACAAAGATGAATCCAATTATGTGTGCTCATAATTTTATGCTTAAAATTGTTAATGCTAACTATAATCAACAACAACTACACCTGTCTTAGGCTTACGTAGAAAGTTAGGTAATTATTCCATGGGTTCATGATAAAAATTTGCTATACCATATTAAAAGCATACTATGCAAATAGACTGAATGGCAGAACAAACAATCAAAGCGTAATATGCTAATTATATGCTAAGGATGCTCAACTGCTTGATATGACACACTGGCACCAGGGGGCAGATGATCTGAGTCATAGGTTAGGTTGCTGCTGGGGTCTGGCTGACTGGGACTGAGGGAGATGGAGCCCTCCTGTGATTCTTTCCCAGCCCAGTCCTGCATGGTGGGATCCCTCAGCCTGTCCTGCACTCTCTTGCAATCCAGGATGTCAGAGAGATGGTTTCAGCCTGATCTCTCAGGCTATTCCCTTTGGGAGGGTGCCAGATACAGGGCTCATGGTGAGCACTGCTGCAGGACTCAAGCCTCTCCTGATCTAGACTGATTGGGTGCAAGTCTGCAGCAGTCACAGTGGGGCCAGGATGAGCGGGAGCTGCAGATAGGAGCTACTGCGAGTTTTGACCCAATTCCTGCAGGCCACTCAGAGAGACTCCACCCATGATCGAATTCGTGCCAGGCCTCTAGTATATAAATAAAATGTTTTTATAATAAGTTAGGGCTATAAAAATAGCTAAAAATAGGTGAAAAGTGAGAGGTAATCGAGTCTATTTTACAATATATTTGCTCTGAGAAATGTATAAATTATCATAGTAAATAAAGTTGCACTATATTTTCAGTCAGTTAATACGCAATTACTAAGGGTTTTTCCCTGGAGCCAGGGTCAGGTTTGGGAATGCAGCATATTTGTCAATATGGCTAATGTGGTATATGTAAAGCAATTAGAAGGCCAATGATAGCCCTGATTTGTGTGAGATAGTTAGTTGGATGTCATTCCATGCAGCAAAAGGTTACCAGTTGGATTTCAGGTCAGGGCACATGCCTGAGCTGCTGGCTCTATTGCTGGTGGGAGGCATGCACGAGGTGATGATTAATTGTTTCACTCTCACATAATTTTTTTTTCTCTCTCTTCCCTCTTCCTTCCTCTCTCTGTAAAAAAAATCAATAAAATATCTTCTTTTTTAAAAAAGAAAATATCAGTGTAATCCTCCCTTTATCTCTAGCTATTTCATAAGTTCTATAACTTTAAAAGATCACTTAGATTCAGATTTTGTAAGAACCATAAAAAGTATACAATTATATCTTTAATCCCAGAAATGATGGATTGTGCTTTTATCCGGCCCGAAAGAAAATCCAGGAGACTTTTATTTTGAATACTAACTTTAGGACATATTCCAGCTGATGACATTTAGTATCAAAGAAAATAGCACTCAGGGAAAGCAATTCATTTGAAATCACTGTGGTGATAAGATAGATGATTTATTAAACTGCATTTAATCCCTATTTAGTGAGCTCCTAATACTATTTACTAGCACCTTGCCTAATGTAAAGATTAAGAGAGCAAGTAATGTAAGCCCCTGCTTCAGTGAACTTACAATACAATTGTTTAAAGCATGATGCTATAACAGTGAACTGGCATTGGTTCAAGTTCAGCCTGCATATTCTATTATGTGCCATATTTCAAGTGACCCACTAAAGCTATTCTATATATAAAAAAAAAATTGCTGTTGGTCACAAGGTGTCATCTAGTTAGAGTACATTTGGTTCAGTTTAGCAGATGTCATAGTCAGTAGAATGGAAGAGAGAAAATATTCATATCTAAATAAGAGACTAGCTCCTTATTAAGCTTGGCACATGATAATCCAAAAATTAATCACGTTTTTCTAGACCTGTTTAAAATTCACTCTGCCATTGAGTTAATCTAATATATCAAAGTGGATATTGGGAGGGGTGATGGGAGACTGGATGTATAGCTTATAGCTGCTTTGACTCAGTGAGTGATTTAGAGCAATGCATTTACTCTCTGAATTTTAGCTTCTTTACTTGCAAAATGAAAATGGATTTGCTATATGAACTCTCACCTCTCTCCTGTTTAAAAAAAATCCTTAAACTTTGAGATTCCCCATACTATTGTATCTCTCAATGTCTTTTCTGTTAACAAATTGTTAAATTATTTTTTGATTTTTGTTAATATATAATAACTAAAGGCCGAGTGCATGGGTGGGGTCTGGCTGGTCGGATCCTGATTAGGGCTGATCAGGGCTGATTGGGCTGGCTTGGGGAATGGGCCATGGGCAATTGGCTGGTGATCCCCACCCCAAATGGCTGATTGAGTGTGGAGTTGGCTGGGGGAAGGGGCCATGGACCAATGGAAGCCCATTAGGAGTTGAGCTGGGCAGAAGGAGGGGCTGCAAGCAGTTTCCTGGCTGGCCCTGCCCTGATCAGGGTTGGGGGCAATCTGGGTAGATCCAGGTGGAGGGAGGGGCTGCAGGAGGTTGGTGGGCCATCCCTGTCTCCCACTGGGGTGGGGGGACAATCAGGGGTGGGGCCAGCTGGGAGGAAGGGTTGGGGGCCAATAAGGGTAGTGGGTTCCCAACAAGTGTGGGGCTGGCCAGGAGGAAGGGCTGCAGGGGTCCAGTGCTGGCTATATATATATATATATAGTCTTTTCATGCTTATAAAATTTGAGAATATAGATGAGGCAGTCTGAGAGTGCTCTTTCTACATCTCCCATTGAGTAAGATGAGAAAATAGAGGCTGTTTTAAAAGGGTTATGGGAATGCAGAGAATATATATTTTTAAAAATAAATGATTGAAGGTCTTAACTCACCACCAATAATACAATAAACAAGTAGAGGTCAGGGACCCTGGCTTTTACTTTCTTTTCTTCTCCATAGTGATGAGCACAGTAACAGACATAATCAAATCTTGATAGAGTGTGAATTATTTCATAACATTAAGAACTATTAAAGATCACCCTGACAAAGAAACAGAGGTTAAACCCTTAATAAAATAAAATGATTTCTTTTTTTTTTTAACTGACATCTTCTGCTTGTCTCTTTAGACTGTTACAATATAATTTGTCTTCATGCAACAGTTGGAAATACTTTCACCAGAACTTTCAATATATTTTAGTGCTTTTTTTAAAACATAGACAGACATTAATTAGGAACAAATAGTGTATCATAATTACAAATCTGAATTGAAAAAGATGAAAGATTAAGAAGTATAAATTGTCCAGTGGCAGCCACTAACTCCCTCAGTAGTTCTGCAGGTCCATCACCCGACAATAGGTCAAGTACCAGTGGACCAACACTGCTGGCATGATCTCTCCAACACCACTGGCCTCATGGAAGTCAGCCTTGGGTACCATGGTCACTTCCGCTCCCTAGATGCTCCCCAAGAAAGAAACAATATAAAAGCGGCTGCCAGGTGGCTCCCAATAACCAACGCAAATGTCAGCAGGACTGATCCAGATCCTAGGCTGCTGCAAGGGCATCCCACCACCTGCCTAGAGGTTCAATTGCATCCTGGTCAACCCCCTTGGGACTCTACCTGTGCACAAATTCCTGCATCAGGTCTCTGGTATTGTAATAACTATGTGTGGTGTCAGGTGGATACTAGACTTTTTGGAGTGATCACTTCACAAGGAATGTAAATTTTAATCACTATGTTGCACACATGAAACTAATATATTGTGTGTCAACTGTAATGGAAAAATAAATTTTAAAAAATCTGAAATGATAAAAAAAGAAATAACCATAAAACTTCCTCCCCAAACCACAATTGAATTGGTCATCTAAATTGACATGGTTGTTTGTGTCTGGCCAAATAAAAAATAGTATATTTCTCTCTTGAGGAAATGAAGGTAAATGGATCTAATACAAGGGCTAGGATACATTTCTCAAAGTGTGATCTACAAACTATGGGCATTAGCCTTGCTTTGACAAGAGAAAGGATTAGGAATGCAGATTTTAGATTTCCACCCTGGACCTCAAAATTCTTATCAGAGGACTTGGCATATTTTTGAAGTTCCCTAGGTAATTCTGCTACATCCTAAAGTTTGAGGACATCTGGCCTTAAATGCTTAGAGGTTTAAATGCTTTCTCTAAGGTCCTAGAAAAAGTTAATTGGGAATTTCATTTGTTAATTTTTTAATATATCTTTATTATTTAAAGTATTACAGATTTCCACTTTGTTTCCCCCCCCCAATATATTTTAAAATCTATTTTTAAATGAATATAAGTAGCAAATCTAGGTCATAGTTTGCATTATCAATTGTGTGTGGGAACCTGGATGGTAGAGTTCACCTGAAACAGATACTATCTTAGCTTAGAAATTATTAAATCTCGTATAACCAGAAAATGCGGTTGTTGATTCATCTCAACAAGTATTTCTGGTCATGATGTCTAGAGAGTAAGATCCTAGCATGAAATTATCTTTGGGATGCAAGAAGCTAATGCCGAGGTAGAAGCTGCATTCAGAGTAATAATAAAATTCAGTAACAGAAGCAACCCAGAGTAAGGCTGTGTGTCATTATCTTCCTCTTATGTGTACCTTACAGTTAATAGAAGATACAGATTTTAAAAAATGCTTATTTCCACAAAACTGTGGATTTTAAGCTCAATTTTCAGTAGAATATGTGTCAATTTAGAGATTAAAGAAGTTCAACATACACTGGGAAAGCATTGTACACCTGTCAAATGCAGATTCATTTAAATTCCAAGTGACCCCTTTGCTTCTGAACTTGCCAATCCACATGATGCCATGATTAAATTTTATAAAGAGTTCAATTTAAATACTACATTAATGCAACATTAAGGTTGACATTTTAATCATTAATAATTCTAAGCCAAATAATTCAGAGTTACCTTTCACAGCCACTGTCGCTAAGGCAAATTTATACCTCAATGATTTTGCTAATAAATTCAGCTCCAAAATTGAACATATGCGCACAAACCAAAAGTTTTTCTTCCCAAGAAGCATGTAATTACCAGGAGTTTTAAAATATAGTACAAAGCAAAAGAATAATTTACAATTATTAAGCTCATTTGATGAACATAGATAAATACAAAAAGCAGATTTATGGGGACCTGGTTTCATTTCTTAAATTTACCATAATTTACATTTGACTGAGTAGGATAGTAAGATATATGTTTTTATGTAAAAATAGAGATAGTTTGTAAATGTTAATCACTGTACTTTTTAAAGCACTTGCTATAGAATAGTGAGGCTACAGAATGATTGGTATCTTAGTTCTCTCCATTTAGCCATGAACTGATTTTCAAGTTATTTAAAGCAAACTATTTTCAGTCATTTTATTGAATATATAGGTTGTCTAACCATGAACTATTTTCTTCCTAGTCCTATCTAAATAATTTGTTTTCTTTGCATTTTTATTCCTCTCTCAATTGACCTGTATTCTTTAGACTCATGCTATGTTATAGAGTAGCTACTATCTACATGTGGCTATTTGAATGTAAATTAATGAAAATTAAATAACAATATAAGATACATGTTATGTACCCAATAGCTACATGTGGCTAATAGCATATTTACAGGACAGAACACATTTCTATGACTATAAAAATTCCTATTGACAATGCTGTATTTAGATATTGCTGGTAGCTCCAAGAGGAAAAAACTAGATTGAATTAAATATATATATATAATTCAATATATATATATATCTTGCTGGCAGCTCCAAGGAAAAAGAGCTGGATTGAATTTACATATATATATATATATATATATATATATATATATATATATATATATCCCATTAATACTAATGTCAAGGTGAATTTTATAATTCTTGAGAAAAATGCTGGAAAAGTAAAACTAAGTCCTTGACAATATCATTGAGCCTTCTGAATCAAGAAACCTTGAAGCTATCCAACTTCTGTACTTTCCAGATAGATGACTCAATTCCTAATATTCCAAGTTTGAATTTTGATATTTTAATTTAATTCTTTGAGATAACATTGGTTAATAAGATTATAGAAGTTTCAAGTATATAGTTCTATAGATACTTTATCTATATATTGCATTGTGTGTCCACCACCAAAGTCAAATCTCCTTCCATCACCATATATTTGACCTCCTTTACCCTATACTTCCCTCCCATGACACTTTCCTCTGGTAACCACCAAACTATTGTCTGTTTCTGTAAGCTTTTATTTTATTTTATTCTATTTTGTTTTATTTTATTTTACTTTTTTGTTCATTTGTTGCTTTCAGTTTTATAATTTTTTAAAATTACTTCTTACATTAAACATCTTAGTGGTACAGCCTACTTATAGTTATTTAGTTCCTAATTTTATTATCATTGTTCTAAGCAGTGATGGAAATTATAAGTGTAAAATAGGCATGGATATATCCTCAAAATTTTCCCTTTATCTGCAGAAGAAAGGTATATTACATAGATATTAAATCTATATAATTGGCTATCAGTATATTTAAAATAAAGAAGAGAGGTCACTGAGGGCTAGAGAGTTATGAATATCTAAAAATGGAAGTTGGACTTGCCTCAGCCTTGAAGGATGGCAGGGGTTGGCAGAGAGCAGAAAACTCATTTAATCTACCTTCAGTTAGCAGTTCTGGTTAATAATAAAGTGACCTATGTTAGACTCCACTAACAAAATGCATTATTTCCACAACTCACTACCAGTTCAAATTTCAAAAATATGAAAGATATTATACTATTTTCATGTTTATATTAATGGTGAAATTGTCATTAAACATTGAAACAGAAAGAGAATAAAGGTTTAGAAAAGGAGAAAATATAATATTTTTAAAATTTCATTTTGCTGTCATAAATCCTAGTGTAGGCTGACAAGCATGCAATGTAATAATAGTAATAACACTAACAATAATACCACTACTACTAAAAATATAATACAAACTTTTTTAAATAGTTCTCAAGGCATAATCAGGCTTATTTAATAATGAAAACATCTGCAGTGAAATATTACAGATAAGGAGACTAAGACTCACAGTTTAATAACTTGCCAGTGACTACACTTCAAGTACTGGTAAGTGATGGAGACAGTTTTAACCCTTAGTTGTCTGATCTTAAAGACAACATATTGAACTATGGTGCTATAAAATGGAGATATATCATTCATTTGTTCTGAAGGTTAAAATGTTCATATTAATAAAAATAATTTTATTAGTAAAACTTCAAAATGTAGGTATTTAGAACTTTTCTTTCTATTAAACATATGCTTGAGCAAAGATGATTTTATTGGTACTACTCAGAAATGAAATTACAAAAATTTATATTTTGGATTCCTAAAAGCTTCCCTGGTACTTTTACCTATCTTTTCCTATTGTAGACAGAGTCTAAATTAACAGCCTCAATGATCCTGGCTTCCTGTCTTAACTTCCCTAGCAACTTGCTTTTAATGAACTTTACACCAAAGGTGATTAAATATCATTCCTATGCTTAAGTTATAAGAGTTGTCATTTCTGTTTTGCTGACTCTTCTTTGTTGACTTCGATGAAGCAGCTGCCATATAGAGAGGCCATTTATCAAGAAACTGAGGGTGATTTCCAGTCAACAAGTGGCAAAATATTGGGGCCTTCAGTTCAATAATATGCAAGGAATGGAATCCTACCAACAACCACATCAATTTGAATGCAGATTCTTCTCCAGTTGAATCTTCAGATGAGGTATCAGCCCTAACTGGTACTTTGATTGCAGTCTTGTGAAAGACATTAAAACAGAGGATCCACTTGAGTCATACCTAAATTCCTGACCCACAGAAACTGAGAGATGATATATGTGTGTTGCTTTAAGCCACTAAGTTTGTGTTTATTTGATATGTAACAATAGATAACTAGTACCATCATCATATTTGATTGTTAGAAAATCTGGTGAGATAGGTCAAGAGTTGCTTTCATTTCTAATTAACAAAGGAGAAAACCAAGTCAGAAAAGTGATAATTGTCCAAGATGTCAAAGACAAGGATTGAACCCAGAGTTATTTTTAACATTTTTTACTACTCTTGTCAATTGAACAAAGCTTACATCACACTTTAATGTTTAGAAAATGGAAGGGTATATTTAATCTATGGTGGAAAACATACTTCACTTATATGATATAAAATATAAATACAAAAGGTTTGATTTAAATATCTGATTTTGACTTTAAATTTTTTCATGATAGTCATTTATTTCAATGTCCAATCTCAGTTTTCAGACATTCACATAAACACAGCTGCAGAATTTAAAAATGGGTTATCAGATATTCCTGACTCCTCTCAATGCTTTTTTTCTACATCAACACTTCAGGCAGCTAGCTATCTTATGTAATAATAGACAAACATGTAAATTGACAGCACCTCCACTATGCCCACAGTCAATCAGGAATGAGTTTGCAAATTAACTGGACAAAGATGGTGGGTTAATTTGCATATGCAGGTGGGGAGAGGTGGGGCATCTGCTATGAGGGGTAAGAGAGGCAGTGGAGAGAGCTATAGGAGTGGTGCTACCGCTGGAACCGAGGACTTGCAGGCTTCCAGGGTAAGGAAGGCCTATTCTTATATAAATATCGTGCAAAGGGCCTCTAGTCCTCATAATGGATGCAAGCCCATTATTAAAAAAAAAATAGATCATGAACTAACCCAAAATGGGTGACATATTTGTTTGGCTATAAATAGAAATCCAAGACTGATTATTTCAAGTATATTTTCTTTTAGGAAATACGCTCCAGCTAAGTGGTAGAGGGAAGAAAAGATCTCTTTCCTGGTAAAGCAAAATTGTGTAATTCACATTGTATACTAGTAACATAACCTTGCAATCTAGTTTATCTGGCTTAGCCATTGATTAGATCAAGTGACTAGATAGCTACCTGCATAGTTCACTGTTTGATAGTATTGGGGCATCATGATATAACTTTGGTGGTCAGACAATGTATTAGATGCATTTTGGGAAACTCACTTTTCTTGCTGATAATTTATTAGCCTTGGTATTCAATATAGCACATGGTACTATATGCAAAACATGATTGAGAAAAATCTTGGCAATTATCTGATAAATATATATTTTTTAGATTTTTATTGTTTTCAGATTAATTTGTACCCACTGTCAATGGGGTGGTCAAAAGCTAGTGACTGCAATTTGAACTAGGCAATCATCCTTTCACTAACCTCTAACTGGAGCCTTGTGTTATTTAGTTCTGCCTGTAAAGGGGGGATATGTCTCTGATGTATCTATCCTTACTTTTCTAGAGGGAAGGGGCACAAAGTTTTTTGAATTTTTAGTGCAACCAGAAGCAACTTATAATTGCTGTCACTTTCTTATTTGCTTTGCTAAAGTGCTTATTCATTGCTGCACCTGTCCTTGTTTTTTTCCAATGAATTTTCTGTACTGATAATGACTCTCATCCCTAGATATGGATGTTTAAGAGTTGATTAAAACAGCTAAGGTCTTTCAACCATCTTTTTTTGTCACTACCTGAATGCCAGTGACAACTTATCACTATGTTTTAATTTGTTATTGAAAATGGAACTTAATGTGCAAAGTTTCTGAATGATATTTATTTCAACAATATATAGCCTGTTATAATAAAGTCTCTGTCCAATTCATATCAGTTCTAGACAGTTTGTGAGGACAGTCATTAATACCAGTTAAAATGGATGCTTTGACTTCATATAACTTACCTGTATAATTTGAGTAATAAATATGATTATTCAGATGGACAACAATACAATTAACATTCAATTTTTCTCTAAATAAAATCTTAATCTTAGCAAAGAAATAATAATTTCTCTTCTTCATATACCGTATATTAGTATGAACTTGTGCTGTCAGTCTTAAGAATCTGACAAAATAATATATTTAGATAGTTCATTTTTGTTTGTTTGTTTAAGAAGAGCTGAGTCAAATGGGTGTTCCATTTTTAATTTTTTTTGAGGAAACCCTATACTGTTTTCCACAGTGTCTGCACCAGTCTGCATTCCCACCAGCAGTTCATGAGGCTTCCTATTTTATGAGTGGATTAAAAAACTGTGATACATCTACACAATGGAATACTGCACTACTACTAGTATAAACAAGAAGGAACTTTTACTATTTGCAACAGCATGGATAGACCTGGAGAGCATTATGCTAGGTGAAATAAGCCAGTCAGAGAAAAATAAATATCACAAGATCCCACTCATATGTGGGCTATAATGAACAACATAAACTAATGAACAAAAATAGATCGAAAGACAAAGAAACACCAAACAGATAATCCAACCTCAGAGGGAAGGGTTGGGGGGGGGGGTGGCAGATAAGAGATCAACCAAAGGACTTGTATGAATGCATATTAGCATAACCAATGGACATGGACACTGGGGTGGTGGGGGCACTTACTGAGGGTTAGGAGTGGCCGAGTAGGAGTTGATGAGGGAAAAAGAAAATATATGTAATACTTTAAACAATAATAATAAATAAAAAAGATAAAGAAGAACTGAATAATTACGGTATCTTTTATCTCCCACTAATACCGTTCAGTGCTCTGGTATGGCTTTTGAAATGCATTCACTTGATTCTACTTTCTTAAGGCCAGCATTATATCACAATATCTCAATATTTTATATTTAAGCATAAAAGGCAGAGAAGCAGTATAATAATAGGGTTTTTCATAAAATTGAATAATATAAATGAAAAGGAAGTGAATTGAAACAATTATTTTTAGGAATATTACAATGGAAAGTAATAAAATAATAAAGTGGCCATTTCAGGAAAGGCAAATACAGCTGTAGTTTTGAAGTGATTCTATGAGATAAAATAACATTGTAGAGTTTATATTAGTGTACTAAGATACAAAGTTATAGCTACAAAAAATATAATGATGGAACAAATTTGCAACTTTCTGATTAGAACAATCAATCTGAAGTCACAAACTCAATTATTAATCTTTTTTATTAGTGAAACTAACCAAGCAATTTTAAAATGCAGGGTTCATATATTAGCTATTTTACATTGATATTCATATATAGCTCATGTTAATGTACACTGAGTGGCCAGATTTTTATTATATCTGGCCACTCAGTGTATATCCTATATAATAAAAGGCTAATATGCAAATTGTCCCCTCCACCAGGAGTTCAACCAGCAAGCCCATTTCCTCCCTCCCTTCTCCCTTTCCCGCGCCCCCCACCCCGCCCACATCAGGCTGGCCGGATACCACCCATGCAGAAATTTATGCACCAGGCCTTTATCATAATAATCTGGCCACTTTGTACATGTATATATCTATATCTATATCTATCTATATCTCTCTATCTATCTATACACATGCTTAAATTTATAACACTTTACAGAAATGATTTCATTGGTTAAGTCCCCATTTAAGAATGTTCAATCAATTTAACTCAATTTAATTAACTATTTGTGCCATAAATCTCCTCTGGACATGGAGCTATTGATTTCCTTTTTCTCATCATTGTGAATTATATTTGTTCTCTGTTAAAAACTTGTTAAACTCCAAATGGATACAGGACTTAAACGTTAGAAGGGAAACCATAAAAATACTAGAGGAATCCACAGGCAACACAATCTCAGATATATGCAGAAAGAACTTCTTCACGGATACTGCTCCAAAGGCAATGGAAGCTAAAGAAAAAATGAACAAATGGGATTACATCAAAATAAAAAGCTTTTGCACAGCAAAAGAAACCATCAACAAAACAACAAGAAAGATCACTGTATGGGAGAACATATTTGCAAATGTTATCACTGATAAAGGTTTAATCTCCAAAATCTACAGCCA